>VZRQ01004836.1:13673-63621 GCA_013397975.1 Machaerirhynchus nigripectus | reverse complement strand
GACAGGGTGCCCCATCCTGGTCCATCACTTGGAGCAAGCAGGGACTTCCAGGCACCCATCCCCACCTGTGGCCAGGTTCAGGTGAGCATCCTGGGATCACCCCATGAGGATGAGTTCCCATGCCCCAAAAGCACCGGTCTCAAGTGATTTAAGGATGTCATGATCATACCTTAGGGGTGTTGTGCCCCTCATCCCTGGATGCAGATGCCCGAGGTGGCCCCTCCTCTCCTGTCATGAGGAGCAACAGGTCCCCATGTCCTGGCCATGGGTTGGAGGGGACACCCCAGATGTCCCAGTCACCCCCGGATAAAAGCAATTGACATTCCCAGCTTGCTGTGTCCCACAGGAAATCACCATCCGTGCCTTGCCAAGCCGATTGAAAGGCGTTGACGAGACGAGAGGAGCCTCCGTCACAGTTTCCGAGCAGCCAGCCAGCAGCCAGCAGATTATAGACAGCAGTGTCACTTGGGTTTGGGGTTTTTTTGGCATTGAAAAATACAAGGAGATGAGCCAAAAGCTCTAAGGAGGGGTCTGGGAGCGAGGCCCCGGGTGTGCTGGGCTGCTCCTGGGGCCGGCAAACAAGCGAGGGCTCTGTGCGAGCCGGCACTGCCCCGGCACCCGCCCCAGCCGCCGGCCACGCGCCGGCTCCGGGACGCCTTGGCCCTCTTCCTCTGCTCCTCCAGCTGAAAACACGGCTGCTTGGGCCTCTCCAATTGCTGATTTTTAGTGTTCAGGCAATTTTCTGGCTGGGGGAGCAGAGCTCAGGGGGATCCCCATATGCTCAGGGGGCCCTGGGCTGGGTGCTCTCGGAATGCTTGGGGTTCAGCAAGGCCGTTTTGGGCTCTCCTCTGTGTTTTAACATACATCTCAGCACAAAAACTTCTCCCACCTCTTTCCCAGCACGTAGGAGGATGAAGGAGCCAACTCCAGGCCCAGGCAAAGGGAAGCACTCAGAAAGCTCAGCTCAGAGAGACCCGGCACTGGACACGAAGGGTTTTCAGAGCAGGGAGATGTCTCCTCGGTGTGTGGGAGGGCATGTGAGCTGGTGGGGGGATGCTGCCCTGCCCGAAGGCTCCTACCGCAGCGTGTGGCATCCCCAGCCCTGCCGCAGGACAGCCAGCTGCGTTTTGGGTGTGCAGGAGGAGGTGCATCGGCGTGTCTGGGGTACAGCCGAGTCCCTGAGAAGCTGCCCAGTGCTCTGGCCACAGGAGGATGCTGAGGCTGAGGAGGAAGGAGCGGAGCAAACCCTGCCGGGGGATAGGGGTGTGGAGCCGGGGAGGGGCTGGACGCTCAACAAGGCTTCATTCAGGCTGCGGTGGGGCAGGTGGGGGCCAGGGCCGGTGGCCGGCTGTGTTTGCAGGGAGGGGACTGGAATTCATTAAAGCAGCTCTTTAATGACCGGAGCGGGTGCCAGGACAGCCCCGTGCAGACACACGCGCCCCCCTGAAAGACTCCCTGTGTTTGCAGCCGCTTCCCACCCCGGCCACACCGGTTTTCCAACGGTGGAAAAACAGCCGGGGAGTGAAAGCTCCTTGTTGCCCGAACAGCCCCGGGCTTGTGCGGCCACTGGTGCAGCCCAGCCCGCCGGCTGCCCTCCTTCCTGCCCGCCTCCCTGTGCCAACAAGTGGCTCCTGTGCCGGCGCTGTGCCTGCTGCTGGGGTGCTGCTGGGCCGCCCCAAGGGCAGCCTACTGCATTCCTTCTCCCGCAGCCTCAGGAGCTGGTTTGGAGGCCCTCTGAGTTGTTTGGGGTTGGCTTTCTTAATTTAAATAACTTTTAAGGTAGTGAGGTCCTGCGTTGCCAGCCCCACTGTGCCACACCCACCCAGCGGAGGGGCTGGGGGATGTGAACACTGCGGGGATTCAGGGGGATGTTAACAAGGAAGGGGTTCAGGGGATAAAAATACTGGAAGGGTTCAGGGGAATGCCAACACCAGAGCAGCTAGGGCGATGTGAGCATCAGAGGGGTTCAGGGGTACACAAGCACTGGAGGGGCTCGGAGGCGGCTGCCAAGCCCTGGGGATGCTGCTCAGCAGCTTGATCCCCTCGTGCTCCCCCCGCAGTGTGTGCATAAGGCTCCCGTCCCTCTCCCAGCGCAGGCAGGGTGGGCAGGACCAGCCTCCTGCCAGCGCCGTGGGTGGTCCTGGGGGGCTCAGGCTTCCTTGTCCCCAGCCTGGCTCTGTGATGCCCAGTGGGACCTGCAGCCCCCCGGGGCTGGGGCTGGGCTGGGCTGGGCCCCTGTCCCCACGCGGGGTGGAGGGGCCACGGGAGGAGGGGATCCAATGGGCTTTTGGAGAAAGGCTTCATTATGTTCCACATTCCCTTCGTTTTACGGTGTGGTTTTATTTATGGCTGGGGAAGGAAATGAGCAGCTTGCAATGAGGTTAAGGCAAACACAGTGGCCCTCAGCTTTGGCTGGGGCTTTGTTGGGAGGAGGGGGTGCTGGGGGGGACAAATGGGGGCGACTGCCTTCAGATATGCCCTGAGACCCAAGCTGAGCACCCATCTGGGTCTCCACAGCAAAGAAATCCCTTGGGATCTTGGGGACCTTGGGATCACACCACAGTCCCCTTGTGCCTGCCCCAGGAAAGCTTGGGGTTCTGTCTCAAGATTTATGGGATGGGGTATCGTGGGCACTGATCCATCCCTGCTGTGATAGCTCCTGGCACGGAGGAGGACTTTTTATCCCCACTCCCAGTGATTCCAGTGACTGCTGCTCCCACATCCTGAGCCAGGGCTGTGCGTGCTTTTCCAACCCCAGCAATGGGAATGAGTGTTCTGGTTCTCGCCTCCCACCCTCACTCTGGCCATCCCTCACGGCAGGGCTCCCGGGGGCCAGCGCTTTCCAGGATTGCTGGCCAGCAGAGATTGCTGGAAAGCAGCACCCAAGAAACCACCAGAAAAGCTGTGGCTTCACAGGGCTGCTGACCACCAGAAGTGCCATCACCCTTGTTTTGGGCGTGGGAGGAGAGTTCTGGCCAGGGGTGCTTTGCTTAGCCCCCATCCCACCCCGGTGGCCTCTGGCTGCACCAGGCTGCTCTGAAACCCTCCTCCTGTGTTTATTCATTCAGTTCCTCTCCCCCGTTCCCCGGCCAGCTGCTCTCCGCTCGCCTTCCCCAGCCTCCTGCCTGACAGCTTTGGGGAAAAAACAGCTTTTTTACAGCCCACGGACTCTGGGGTCAGGGGAAAACATGAAAACATGCCCCCTGCTAATTCTGTGCTGCCTGGGAGGGGGCTGGTTGTACCCTCCCATGTCCTGCCAGCCCCCAACCCCCTGCCCAGCACCTGTGCCTGCTCCTGCCTGCCTTCCCCATCCTTACGGAGCAGCATTAGGAGCTGTGATAGCTGGAGGCTATAAAGCAGGGTCCAGGAGGCTTGGCTGGAGCTCCAGAGCTCCACCGCTTATCCAGCATGGTTTTACAATGATTCAAGCACAGCCCTAAAGCTGATGGTATTTCCTGAGCTCTCCTGCTCGGCCAGATGCAGAGCCATGGAAGGGAGGGCAAGGAGCTGGGAGCCAGCCTGAAACCCCCCACAAAGGTCACAGTGCTTTTGGGAAGAGCTGGGGGGATGTGCCCCCAGAGCGAGCAGGAGCAGGGATGAAGAGCTTTTAATGATGTGTGGCTCAATGGCTCCGGAGGGACTTAGGGAAAAAGCCCAAGCTGGAAGCAGTGTTTGGAGTGTTTGCCTTGGGAAGTGAAGCGGGGGGAGAAAGTGGGAAGTTTGGGGAAGCGGGAGGCTCAATGAGGCTTTTGTGCTGTCCCCTGCAGCGTGACTCAGGCTCACTCAGGCTCCCACTGCCAGGAGAAGTTGGCCTGGAAATATTGTATCAGCCCCAGAGGACGTGGTTTCCAAACCATTCTAAGTCGGGTTTTGTACTATTTTTTCTTTCTTTTTCTCTCTCCCAAGCCCTCTTCCCCTGTCTCACAGGCTTTTTGCAGGTTTTGCAGCTCCACCCTGCAGATCCTGGCACCCGCTCCCACTGTGTTCCCTACCCCAGCTGCTTCCCAGCCAGTGAGGAAAAGCTTGCAGAGCTGCAGAGGGGCATGTGGTGGCATACGAGGGGACAATCCCGCCAGCCCCATGCTGGAGGAGCCGGAGGGTCTTGGAGGAGTCTGGGTTGTTGGGGAGTGGGGCACCTGGGCGCACATCCTACCTGCAGATCCCTGAATCCCATCCCTGCCTGCCCAGCAGAGCCAGTGCCTGTTCCTAAGCTCCTTCCCGGCCAGACCCAGCGAGGGGAAGGAGCTGGCAGGGGGATTGGAGGAGCCAGGCCAGGGGATGCTCACTGACAGGCCTGGAATGGCTCGATGTTACCGGAGAGATCCTCGCCTGGTGTCAACAAACAGCCCCGGCAGCCGCCCTGGAGAGGGGCCCGTCTCCAGCCGCCCGGGCTCTGATGTTTCCCAGCCTCGCTGGTGTCAAGTGGCTCCTGACGCGCCAGGATGGGGGGCGTTATCAGCCAAATTGTGCGGGAAGAATGAGCACGAGCGAGAGTGTTCACCTTGCTAGAAGCTACCTGCTTGCCTTAATCGCAGCATCCAGTGCTCAGGGATGGGGAAATGTTTTCACAGAGATGTTAAAACGCGCAGTTGTGGTGTTAAATGTGTAAATTGGGGTGATTCAGCTTTAGTTGTGCTGGTAAGGCAGCACCCACAGCACCCTGCATCCCACAGGGCACCAAGGACCGTAGCCAGGATGAGCTTTTGGTGATGGTGAGTGCTGTGAGGGGCAGAGAAAAATGTCTCCGCGGAGAGAGATGGGGGTTTGCAGTGTGGATGGGGGAAAAGAGGGGATATTTTTTGCTCCTCTGGGGTTGACATGCTAAACTGTCTGCAAAGAAAATTAGTAATTTTTTTCCCCTAGAGCTGAAAGATCTGCCCTCTCCTCTCCTCTCCTCTTCCCCCATCCTTCCGGAGGTCCCCCTCCCCGGCCTGCCTCCCCCTCCCCACTCCTGTTATGCCCTGACTTTTCCATCCATGAGAAACACCCGCCGGGGTGATGTTTATAGAGAAAATAAATGCCTGCTCTATTTGTAGCGCGGTGGGGGGGGGACGCACGGCTGGAGGGGGGAGCTGTGGGGGTGTGGAAGCGGGTGCTCACATCCCCTCCCAGGGCTGCAGGGCCTTCTCAGCCACATCTACCTCGGGCCAAGACTTCCCTCTCTTCTCCCAAGCTCCCAGAGGAAATGACCCTGGTGGGCTCAGAAATTTCTGTGGGATGGGATGCTGAAAACCTTGAAGCCCTTCTGAAGCCCAGCCGGAGGCTGGGAAAGGGAATGGGAAATTCCTGCTGCCCGCCCCTCATTCTGCCAGCGCTGCACCAAGCAGCGTTATGAGATGGCAGAGGGCGTGGAGCACCCATGATCATGGCTGGGAATGGCACCACGAGCAGTTGGTGACTCCAAACCCTCCCTCCCTCGCCTGCCTGCAGCAAAGAGGAAAAAACAACTTCCAGAAAGCCAAGATTTGGGCAAAAGCAGCAGCGGGGATTCACGGGGCCGTCCCGAGCTGACTCACAGCTCACAACGGCTCCTTCCCCAGCCAGTGAGTCACGGCGACGGGTGAATGCTGCTTGTCTGTCTCCGTGTCCGGGAGGCACGTGACGGGCCCGGCCACCTCCAAACCGCGCTGTTTGCCCCATGACTTTCGCCACTCCCAGCAGTTTTTGGCAGTACCCACCCTTCTCCGGGCTGCTTTCCGTCTGCCACCGGCCGGCTTCTGTCCGGCTGTCAGGCAGCCAAGCGCAGCCCTTGGGCACAGGGCAGCTCCCAGAGGTATTGCCCGGAGCCATGCGCAATGGGCGACACACCCCGGGGAAGAAGGATGGAAAATGGGAATTTATCACCCTCTTGGATCCACAGCTCAGGGCACAAACATCTCCCACCCCACCCTGATGCCAGTTTGGCCCTGTTTGGTCTGTCGTGAGGATAAACGACTGGTAATGGGTGACAAATCAGGCAGCATCGTCCCTGTCCTGGGGTTGGGAAGAGCCACAGCAGTCCGGCTCCTCTGGATTTTAGCCTGGCTTCACAGAGTCCAATGGGCCCTGACTCTCAGCTCCGCTTTGCGAAGCAAAGGCTTTGTGAAAGGTTCTTTGCCTTTATAGAATATATTAATATTCTATCAATATAACAGAAGAAAAATTATCCTCATATAACAATATCTAACAATATTCTGCGATATTGGTCAATGTAACATAAAAACTCGACCTCCCTTATTCTGGTCGGTTTACCTCACAAAAGGTCTGAGGGGTGTCCCATCCCTGTGCAGCACGGCAATGTCCAACCAAGCACAGGGCACGGTGGAGACAGCTCAGGGAAGGGCTGGTTTGGGCATGAGGGAGCTCTGCCCGACAGCTTCCTTCCTCTGTGTCTCCAGGGGTTTGGAGATAGGGTGTGGTGAAGGGGCTGGTGGCAAACGAGGCTTGGGATGCCCAGGTGAGAGCTGGGAAGAGCACGGGAGTTTCTAGGAGCCTCCCAGCTGAAGGCTGGGGGTGATGCTAACACTCGGGGAAGCTGGCTTCCCAAAAAGGAGACAAGCCAAGCCCAGCACCTGGAAAGGGCCACGGGAGCAGCCCCGGGGAGCCGAGGCTGGGCTGGGCCAACGCCTGTTGCGAACAGTCTGTGCTTTGAGCTTTATTTAGGCACGCAGACTCCCGCCTCCCAGGCCCTGTTCCTGTCCAGCCTTCAACCTGACGTGAGCTCCTCAGGGTGAGCTTAACCCTGTCCTGCAATCCTGCAGGAATGTGCTTATTATATATTTGTCCGCAGCCCTCTGTTGCTAAATATAAGAGTGAGACAAGAATATTCCTCCCCGATTCCCACGATACCAGTTTGCATTCTCCCCCCTTTTCAGCATTTTTCCTGTTCTTTCCCATCAGCTGGAAACTTTTTCAGCTGCTTTGAGCTATGACCTTAAAACATGTGGCACGATCATAAAAAAGAAAGTTTGAATAAAGCAGTCAGATTTCCAAAAGTGGAGGAAAGGAAGAAGCCGAGGTGGCTCCATGGAGCTGAGAAACCTGGAGAAGGCAGAAGGGATCCTGGATGGATACCCCAGGGCAGACACTGCTCCCTATCCATGGGCAGGTATCCTGGACAAGCCGGTATCCCACTCACCTCCCCAGGACCCCATCACTGCTTCTGGGTTCCACCTAAACTTTGGAGGTTGTCACATTTTTGGCACCCACTTGCTGAAATCTTGGGGTGAACACTGCTCACAGGGAGTCTACACATCCAGTTCTCTCTTCTCCCCTCATTACAAACCTCCAGTAATGGGATTTTGGGGAAGGGGGAGCCCAGCCTGTGGGTGACCTCACTGGGAACCAGAGGGGAGCCAGGCTGTCGAAAAACAGTTTACTAAAGCTTCACACTCTGATGTCAAGAGGACGAGTTTTATGAGTGTTTTTTCTTTTTGGTATGATCCTGTATTTGATGAAGTGCATGATGACTCTTCCCATGCTGGGCTGGGCAGGAAGCCCTGGGTTCCTGAACCCAAGCTTGGAGGGAACACGAAGCAGGCTTCACCCCCAAAAACCTCAGCCCCGTGCTCAGCATGCTGCTTGTGGCTCTCCCCGACGGAGACACCGGGATGTCCCACAGTGGGCAGCCCTTGGGAACACCTGGAATGAGTGCTGCTGGTCTCAGCAGGGATGTTTTCAACTGCAGGGAGCTTGTGGGAAGCTGCTGCCCAGACCCAGGGTCACAGCTGGCACATCTGTTTCAGCCCAGTGCAGAAATAGTCCCCAGTACTGGAAAATGGGTGTAAACCCCCCTTTCTTCCCCAGCCCTGCGTGTCGACCACAGGGAGATGCCCACTGATCCCAAGAGCCGTGTTACAGCCATGGGGGGAGTTACCTGGGGGGAGTCTGGGGTGTTGGCAGGTATCAGTGAAAGCCATGGGCTCTTTTTGGGGGTTTCTCCAGCCCATTCACCATGAAAGAGTTTGGGACTGCCAGGGCAGCCCTCGGACCCATCCTGGACACGGCGCAAGCAACAGATCCATGTGGGGAAATCCCATCCCAGGATGGAAAGGTCAGGGCTGGGAGGAAGGAGACCACTCTGTTCATTAACAAAAGGGATTTTTTTTTCCACTCAGCTTGCCAGGCACCCTCCTATTTTGGTACATGACATAAAATAGAAAGAACAAGGCCTAAGGTAATGAAAGGAGCCTGTCCCAGAGGCCGCCTGCTCTCTGGAAGGGAACAGGGACAACAAGGGACCAACAGCAGCCCTGCAAGTGCTGAGGGCCACAAGGCTGGGCTCTGGGATCATCCTCCTCCTTGCACTGACACAGGCTGGGATGCAGAAGATGGTTGGGAAGCAAAAGACTGGAGGTTTTCAGAAGTGCTGGGAGCAAGCTCCTGCCTCACTGCTGGTCAGAGTCCTGGTCCCCAGGGGGGAGTTTGGGGAAGAGAAACTGCTCAGTGAAATGATATATTATTTTTGGGGTGAGTTAGGACATAAAAATGATTTTTAAATTCCCTTCACTTTCAAAGCTGCAGATGCCACTGACACAGTGCTCAGTCAGGTCCCAGGCACAGCTTGGAGCATCAGACCTGTCCCAGTGGAATGAGACCCCAGTCCAGACCCAGAGGGCCTGCTGGGGCTCAGACCATGGCAGCTCTGAGTGTCACGGAGCAGGGGAGGGAGCAGGGCTGTGGGACAGCTGTCAGGATGCTGAGGCTGGACACACGGCCATGCCAAGGGCTGGGTGGGCAAACCTGGCTGCTTCACGGGGAAACCTGGGCATAAATCCCCCACTTCTGTCCTGCAGTAACTGCTTTGCCCAGCTCTGACCCCGTGCAGCAGCCAGCACTGTGGCACCATGGGGAAGACCCTCAGCCCCAGCTGGTCCCCGGTGCTCTGTCACCCCAGGGGTGGTCCCGCACCCCTCCGGGCCTGTGCTGGTGGGAGAGGTGAGCCCCTCACCCCTCGCCCCAGGCCACCGGCTACCCCAGTGCCCAGGACAGCCGGACGGAGCAGCCCCGGAGGTGCCACACACCCTGCAAGCGCTCCAGCTCCCTCCTCGCCGCAAGCCGCCGCTCCTGGGATGAAGAGGGGCTGCCCTCGCAGACGCTCCCGTGGCAAGGCCAAACATGGGCAGGGAGGGCTGGCGTGCTCCCTCCCCACGGCGCCGGGCTTGGCGGGGCAGCGACGGTGCCCTTCTCCCTCCGGCTGCCCCCGGCGCCGACCAAAGCCCCGCGGCTGCTCCGAGCCCCATCCCACACAGCAGCACATCCGCGTGTGCCCCTGCGGAAAGCACGCAGCAAGGCACCCACCGCCCCGCGAACCACGGGGGGCGAACCGCCCCTCTCCCACCCTCGGCTTCCCCACACTCCCTGCCCCAAAACAGGCAGCACCGCGCTCCTGCCAGCTTGGAGCACGGGCAGTGTCCTCCGGCCGCACCCCGGGCAGGGACAGCCTGCACCCATTGGTCACCCATGTCCACAGCGCTCCCCGCTGGTTCCCAGCTCTCCCAGGAGCCGTGTCCCGCAGGATTTCCCACCCTTCACTCTCGGGTGGGCTGGGGGGACGGGACTCACCTCCGGCCGGGGGTCCCGCGCTGAGGGGCTGGGGGTGGCCGGCCAGCAGCAGCAGCAGCAGCACCGTGGCGATGCCACCTCGGGCACCCATCGTGTCCCCCGGGGCTGGAGCAGCGGCGAGGGCTCCGGGACGGCACAACCTCGGCCGACGCCTGCTTCCAGGCGAGGGCTCCCGCTACTACTATATTTAATAAAGCGGAGCGAGGGAGGGACCTGAAACTTCTCCCGCCTGTCAGAAAGGAGAAATTCGCTCAGATTACAAACCAAATTTTCCCTCTTAAAGGGCTAGAGGCTCTCGCCACCCACACCCGCTCCTGAAAGCAGCCTTGTTCCCGCCGGGCGAGGAGAGGGAGGAACAGGGAAAGAGCCCGACGTGGGGTGCGAGGGGCGGCTCCGGAGGCACCGCCTGCTAAGCGGGATGTCACAGGATCCCAGAATATTCTGAGTTGGAAGCGACCCACAAGGATCATCGAATCCAACTGTTAAGTGAATGGCCCATGCAGGGATCAAAGCTTGGTGTTATTAGCACCGTGCTCTAAACAGCTGAGTTTATCTCCACAAATCCCTTGGCACCACGTACTTTTGGGGGAGCAAGACCAGTTCCTGGTGTCCACACACACCCACATCAGTGACTCGGTTCCAAAGCTGCTGTCACCCACCCCTGGCTGTATTCCTGAAGTGGTTCTGCAAACCTCACATCTCTCTCAGCTGGCAATCAGGATGACCTTTGGCCCTCAGGGTTCATAGCACTCCAACTGTGTTAGCATGACACTGGGAAAAGAGCTTTCCAGCTTCTCCTCCTGATGCAAAGCTGATTCAGGACAAGGTCGCAGCCCTATGGAGGCACAGCATCCCACCCAGCCTGGCTCCCTGCTCCTTGCTCATGTCCCATTTTTCCAACCCACTCCACAGGTGCTCCCATCCTGCTCCTTGGCTCTTGTGCAGCACACCCCTCCTTCCTCATGGATGTCTGGATTTCAGGCCCCTTCCCCCTGTGCCGTGTTTCGCTGATGGATTACATGTGGCTTGTTTCCTGCAGGGTTATTTCTAACCCCTCTAGGGCCCTCGGTGTGACTTTGCCATCTTTGGCAGCATTTGCAACACCTTCCAGCGTACAGTCATCTGCAAACATAATTAATTTGTTGTTTACTTTTGCTTTCAGATCATTAATAAAGACATTAAATAAACCTGGGATGCACTGTTTTTTCAGTAACTTTTTCTGAGTAATTGCCAGGGGCTCAGTAAGTTCATTAGCTAATTCTGTTTAGTCTGGGGGCTACATATTATCCAGGCTGGCTGATTTGTACAGATTCAATTTTGTAAAGTATTCCCTTTCCTGCTCTTTATCTTAGGGTGTACTGAGGACTCTGGGAGGCTTTTCTCTCTGTCTGTCCTCAGCAGTCCCCTCTCCTTGCCCCTTTTAAGGGCTGATGGAGGAAGAGGGGGTGCAGGGCTTTGGCCTTCAGGGTGGAGTTTGATCTCTACTGTCCCCGTCACAAGATGGGCAGCAGGTGGGCTGAACACATCCATTCCTCTCCCACCTACCAGGACCATCTCCAACCCACCAGAACCACCTCCAACTCACCAGACAATTCCCAAACCACTAGGACCACCTCCTACCCACCAACACGCATCCCTGGCTTTACTTCAGGCTCTCTATCCTCAGGTTTGCTTTGCTCACTGGGCCACTGGGAATGAACCACCCTTTGCCTGGGGAACATCAGCCTTGGGTGAGGGCAGCCAGTATAGCTTGGGCAAGGAAATGGCTCCGAGCAACCTGAGTATCCTCCACCTCAAGGATGCTCAGGGTCCACTCCACAGGCAGGAGACTGGTGGGAAAATATCCAAAACAAACCTGTCCACAGCAAGCACAGAGGAAAACTTCCACTGCTTTTAAAATTATTATTGTATTTCCCCCCTCCAACAAGGAAATCACAACCTCTGCTTGAAACTTCCTGTGTTATCCAGAGGAACATCCCCACCAATCCTGCCACAGGCAGCTTCGGCCGCCCCCCTCGCCGGAGCCCCGAGCACAGCCCTGTGCCCCACATCTGGCCGGCATATTTCCCATCCCTCAGCCAGGCCCCAGCGGCAGCGGGGGATTTGTTTTTCCCTTTCCCAGCCAACATCTGGCTGAGCAGCAGAGGGGCAGAGCCAGTGTGGAGCGGTGTCTTCACTCTCCGGGCAGGGCTGGCAGCCCGGTTCTGCACGAGGGACCCTTGTTCTTCCCCCGCAAGGCAGCTTCAACCACGGGGAGCCAATGCCGATGCCAGCTCCACTTTCTGGCAGCGGGGAGCTGCCCTTGCCCTTTGGTGAGTGCCCACTGCGAGGGGCTGGAGGCTTGAGGGGACTTTGAGGAGGGGAAAAAAATAAGAAAAATTAAATTCTGTCCTTCTCCTGCAGTCCTGGGGCCGGTGTTTGCGGCAGCCACAGTTCTCATCCCTTCTGGTGCAGGGCTGCTCCCCTCCTCCTCTCGGTGCTGGCTGACCCGCCGGCCTCTGGACGCCTTTATTTATCCGATCCCAGCTTTATTTAGGATGTGTTTCCAGGGTAGCCGGTACAGAGGGAGGTGTGGAGGGCTGCCGAGGGGGTCCACAGCTGCAGCCCTCCACCCAGAGCCCTACCATGCCTGCGGGGCACCCTGCTCATGTGGGCACCTCTCAGTCCCCCCACCTCTCACGGGAACCCCACTTCATCTGCTGGCTCTAAGCCCTGTGCGGGCTGGCCAAGCCGGGAGCCCTTTCCATGGCAGAGTCCTTTGCCTGGACAGCTTTGTGGCCTCTTTGCTTGGCATGGGTGAAGCCACCCCTGGCAACCATTTCCCTGGAATGCCAACATTCACCTGCAGGGAAGAGGCTCCCTGGGCACCCTTCAATAAGCAGAGCTCAGCTCCTCTTCTTGCCTTTTCCCTCCAAAACGACACCCTGCACCCTGGCTGGGCCTTGTGCCAGACCCATGCTCTCCCCTGCCACCCACCACCAGCACTGGAGGGGGTTGGCCGCCCATGGAGTGAGGATGGGGGTCCCGATGGCTGTGAGGGGCTGCAGCTGGGGAAGCGAGTCCGTCAGAGGGAGGAGAGCAGCAAGCGTGCTTGGAGCGCACCGCGAGCGCCTGGAAGGAATATCCCATCCGGCGCTGGCAGGAGAGAGCACATTCATGAATGCTGCTGGGATTTAGCTTCTCAGCATCTGCCTTCCCATGTGCTGGAGGGATTATAAAAGGAAAGGAAGCAAAGCCTTTGGATCTGACCTGGCTGAAGCAATGCCCTGGCCAGGGGTACCGGGTGGGTCTGGCCCGAGGTGGCGGCTCTGCAGCCTTGGCCGTGCACCCGTTCCCCCAGGAGCAGGGGATTTCCCTCTGTGTGCTCAGGGCAAAAGCACTGTGAACCTTGTGTCTGTGGTTTGAAACAGCTGGGCAGATGTGCTGGGCTCACTCAGGGGAGTAGAGGGGGATGTCACTGGGTTTGTTTGGTGTTTCTGACACGCCTGCCCTGTCTCGGGGATGAACTCAAGGAGGAAGAGGATGCTGCAGGGCCTTGGGGGTGCTGTGGGCAGCTAGGGTTGCTGCAGGGAGCTGGGGTTGCTGCAGGGGAGTTGGGAACGCTGCCCACCTCTGGATTAGGTGTGACAAGCACAGTCTGAAGCCTGTTTCATGTCTGCAAGCACTAACAAACCAGACTCTGTACCTGTGGTGCTCTTAATTCAAGGAGATGAACAGTTGGGCCCGGGGTGCTAGTTGTCCTGACAAGCTGCACCTGGGCCCTCACCACGCCCTCCACACTGCCTACCACCCCGGGCTGCCTTTAAATTCAGGTGCCTTCAACTTTTGCTCCCTCTCACTAGAGCTGTGCTGTGGCACTGGGCAGACGGTAGGCCTGGACAGAGAGTCTGCACCCCTTCTCCAGTTTGGGGATTCCCTTGCCCTCAGAGGACCAGGATGAGGATGTGTCCCCAGCATGGTGAGCAAACCTCTCCTCTCTGTTGACTTGGTGCTATTTTACAGTGTTCCCACCTGGGTACCTCACATGCAGCCTGTGTACAGGGATTGGGTCTTAAGCCCTCAAAAAGTCATGTCCTGGGGCTTTGGAGCTGTGCTGGACCATGGGACAACCCCTCTGCACCACCCCCACAGCTCTGCTGCTGCTCCCCCAGACCCTGTGCAAGGGGTTTGATGTGAGATGGGCTTTATTTACACCTGCGGGGGGTTTGGAGGGCTGTGGCTGTACTTCCCTGTGACTAATACCTTTTGCTTTTCCTTGAGCACAGAACACATCACTCCCCAGCATTAGTTTTAAAAAGGAAATCGATACAGCCCATTTATTTTTAGCTTGGATTTAGGATGCTTTGGAGGAGGAACTGAGCTGTGGAGGCAGCAGGCTCACCATCTTCTCCAGGGCTTGTCAGACAGAAGAACCAGCTTTTAACACAAGGTAGATATTGACTGATGTATTCTCAAGGAGCTAATTCCCCACTGTGTGAGTGGGAAATTCTCTGAGGGCATGGGAAGGGCTTGGAGCACATGGGAGAGCAGTGGTGAGGTCTGCTGGCTGCGAGGCCTGATTTCGGGTATCTAGTGAGGTCTTGGGATCTAACTGGGCTGTGGCAGGGCTGGGCTTGGTCTTGGGGACCTTTTGATAGTAGAATTGTAGAGGGGTTTGGGTTGGAAGTGGAAGGGACACCTTCCACTATCCTGGTTGCTCCAAGCCCCATCCAACCTGACTGAGCATTTTCATGAGGCAGCCACAGCTTCCCTGGGCACCCTGTGCCAGGGCCTCACCACCCTCACAGGGAGGAATTTCTGCCCAAAATCCAATCTAACCCTGCCCTGTCAGTTTGAAGCCGTTCCCCCTTGAGCTGTCCCTCCATGTGACAAGCATAGTATCTGCTTGAAGGAATGCCCTTCTTCACCAAGCCAGAGCTAAAACCAGCCTGAGGCCATGGCAGGCTCTGGGTAGCTTGAGTTGGCAGGGTGCTGGGAGCAAGGTGGGAGGTGAGGAAGATGCAGGTGGTGCCGGTGCGGGAGGAAGTCTGGGATGGCCCTGCTCGGCTGGAGGCGACAGCGAGCGTGTGTGCGGGAGGCCTCGGTCTCACAGGGAATGTGATTGTGGGGACCCTCCTGCAGCGGGCAGGGTTCGGGAGCCGCTGGCAGCTGCCGCAGCCCAGGAGATGGCACCAGCGCTCCGCGCTTGCCCGGCCAGGGACGGGAGGAAACGAGGGAGGGAGGGATGGATGGATGCTCCCGGAGTGGAGGATAGGGATGCTCCGGGGGGACTGGGATGAGCGGGGGACTGGGATGAGCAGGGGCCATGCAGGCCCCACTGCCAGCTCGGGCCTTTGTCAGTCCCAGGTCTAAGCAGGTGGGGACACACTGGGGACTGATCCCCCTGCTTCTGGTCTGGCACTTGTGCTAATTTGGGAGGGTCTTACCTTGCTGCTATTTGGCCCCTTGTTGTCCATCTCTGCTGTCACTAAACCAGCCTGGGAAGGTGTGCAGGTGCAGAGACCTGCCTTCCCAAACACAGGTTTGCAGGCTGCCAGGAGGATGCACCGGAACAGCAGCAGCTTGAAGCCCTGACCCTAGGAAGCCCTGGCTGCTGCTTCACCTGCTGCTCACCATCCAGTTTCTCAGAGAAAGAGGAATGTGTGTTCTTTACCTGGGAAGGTGGTAGTTTCTCCAGGTGCGCTGACCCGGCCAGGGAAGATGCTCATACTCCATCCCCCATACATCTCTCAATCCCCAGCCAAGCTCATGGTGCCTGAAGCCCCCAAAGCTCTTATTCATCCCCATCTAATGTGTGGATTAAGCAGAGAAAGATGCAATGACCTCCCTACCCCCACCCTGCCTTCACACTGCTCCAGCTTCCAGTGCTGTGGTTTCCCTCCCAGTCAGGTTTAACCGTGGGATTTCTCTCCCGGCAGAGGAACCCATCTGTCTTGGAGCAGATTAGAAAGATGTCACTTTGCCGGCACAGCCATTTATCACGGTGGCTGGGGAAATTAGCAGGGCCCAAGCAGGGAGGAGGGAAATTTGGCTTGTCCTGGAGCTCTAAGTAGAGGTTGTGGGGAATCTAGCTAGACTATTTCTAGCTTGGCATTAGTTTGTCCTGAGATGAAAACCAGTGTCTTGGATTTCTACCTTCAGGTCCTGATGTGGCAGAGAGCAATAAATTCTATCAAAATTTACAGGGCAGAATAGCTGGGATCCCTCAAGCATTGGAGTTTTATCCAAAAGGTAATATCCTCCTTCCAGTTGTTAACTCCAGGAGCCAGGCTATAAACGAAGACATAATAACAACAGGGGTGGGACAAACCGCATCACCCTGTTGTGGTTTGCAGGGTTACCTGCACCTCTCTCTGGGAGCAGCCCAGGGGACAGCAGTGGGACAAGGGGCCTCAGTCGCTATTTGCCAGCTGGAAACATGACAAAATTCAGGAAAGGGAATAAAAAATTTTAAAAATGCTATTTTGTAGCCACAGTGCTGCAAACAAACTAAGAGTAAAATGCAAATTAAAACAGATAAAAATTCCTAGGCAGTGTCCCCTTTAAGCGTCATATATTTTTATCTTGCCTTGGTTTTATTTGCTGGAAAGAGAAACATAAAGAGAGAAACATTCAATTAAACCTGCTTGTCAGCTGGAGCCCCCAGGCTGTGTCACTGGGGGCTGGAAGAGGGGGCTTTGCCAGGGGTCTCCTCTGCACTGTCCCTCTCAGGGAGAGCTTGGGGTGCCTGGGACCATCTCTTGCCTGTCTGCTCGCCCACCGCTGTCACAGCCAGCTTGTGGCACAGGGTTGTATTTGCAAGGCAGTACTAATCACCATAGTAACAGGGCCTTATTTGTGGCAGGATTTGTCCCCCTGGCTGCGTGGCAAAGTGGGGCCGTCTCCTCCATGGAGTGAGGCTGGCTGTCCTCAAGGGCACGCTTGTGTTTCTGCCCTCTTCCTCTTCGTGGCACCAGCCTCACCTTGCCCATCACCTGCTGGCTTCTTTCCTGGCTCCTCTCTGTGCCCTTCCCTTCTCTCTCCTGCAGTGCCTCAGAGCACCTGGACTGGTGCTAGAAGCACCCAAGTCCTGCAGTAAGGATGCCCCATAAATCCCGGGGTCAAAGCTGGGACTTTTGGGGCAGCAACTGCCTCTTCAGCTACATGCGGTGACACTCTGGTGTCTGCACACAACTAACACAAGAGGGAGATGCTTACAGGATGGTTTCTGCTTGGATCACCAGCTTTTCCTTCTGGAGGGTGAAATGCTGGAGTTTCCATGAGCTGTATCAATCCACAAAGATGTGCAGCAGTTTCTGGATGGCAGGGATGATGGCCAGCTCTGAAGCCCAGCATGTGACATTTTCCTGTGAATACAGTATCTGTGGAAAGAGTCAGAGAGAAGGTCCTGGGGACAAGTTTCTCCCCAAAGCAGACAGGGCTTCTGTGAACATCCCCTGCCCCACCAGGCAGAGCTGATTCCCAATAAAAACTGGTGATGTGGAGGATCCAGGTCACGTGCTGGTGGGAAGGCACCAGCTGCTGGCTTTTTTTCTGTGAAGGCACAAGGCAGTGGAGAAGATGCCTCCAGAAATATCCCCTTGTGGATACTTAGACTTGTCTTGGTGGGAAGGGAATCTTCTGGCCTGGGCAGAAGATGCTGGTTAGCATTGGTGTGACAGGAGCAGCTGCAATGTGGACATCTGTCTCCTCATAACTAGAGTGAGACCAATGCCTTATTCCCTTGCATGGATTCGTCAGTTGGCAACGACTTTCTGTCTCTATTGACCCTGGGCTGGAGCTGAGCCAGTGACGTGGAGGGAAAAGCATTTATTCACTCATGAAAAATACTCCTGAGGTATCTTGAGCCTCTTCAAGCTCCAAATACTGGTGAAACCATGGATGTGCTGTGCATGGGGAGGTGCTGGTAGGACTGGAGCACCCAGTAAGGGCGCATGGAGCATTGCTGAAGCCTCAGGTGATGCCCATGAGATGTGGGAGAGCTGCTCTCCGGGCATACAAAACATGTCAGGGAGAGCGGCAGCTCAGCAGCCCAGGGCAAGCTTGCCTCCTGCCAGGATCCTGCAGCCCACCAGCAGCTTTGCTGAGCCCCTGGAAAACTGTCATCCACTGACATGGCACAAATAGATCTGTTTCACTGAAGAAAACCAGACAAAGCAGCCTCTGTTGTGTTTCTACTTGATGTGCTCTTGGTGAACCCCCTGGCTGTGTGCGCTCGGGTGTGCCTGGGTCACACTGCAGGTGGAAAGAAGGAAGTAAAAATGATAGAAATGGTACAAGAGCCGGGAAAGACTGACTGGTTGGAGAAGGAAATGCGGCAGAAATGTTTAAGGTGAGAGAAGAGCTCCCATCCCTGGGGCATGGGCTTGCTTTAGCCCTTCCATCGCTTCCTCAGCATCTCCAGCCAATGCCGCTCTTCCCCTCTACTCCTACATCCTCTGCATCTCTCCAACTGACCCCGTGCATGTTCCCACCCTCTCTTACCCCCATCAGAACCCCCAGTTAAGGAGCTGTACCTCTTCCACAAAATCATTCATCCCTCTCCTCATTCTGTCTCCTTAAATGGATGAAAATTCCCCATTGTTACTGACTTTGCTCATTCCACATACACTCAGGGAAGCACATCAAATTTAATTCCTGTGCAGGCAGTCATTACTTTTATTTTCTAGCTTGTTAGAAGGGCCAGGTACATCCCAGAAGACTTTCCTGTGAAAGCCAAGGCTGCCAGGATGTGTATGGAGAAAGGACCAAGAAATCTTCATCTGGATGAAGGCGATCCCCAGACAACACAGACCCTGGGGGAACTAACCACAAGAGGAAGAACTCAAGTTGGAGGAGAAAGAGTAAGGCAGGAGGAGTAAAGGATGAGCCAGCTGTAAAGAAAGGAGGAGAAAGCACGGAGGCTGTGAGGATGGAGTTTTGGAGTAGCTTTTGGGTTGTATTTGTTGGAAACCGCTCCTTTGTCAAAGAGAAAGAGTGTGTGGGGAAGGTCAGGCTCGGTAAATCTCCCCAGTTTGAAAGCAGGCATTCAGAAACACGCCGCAATGTCCATTCCTGTGATTTGTGAGTGTCCAAAACAGCCAAGAGTTGGTTCAAAAGACTTTTTGCCTAGGAAATGTGAGTTTGCAGTGCAACATCTAAAGAAAAAAAATGAAGCAAACCCTGATGACTGAATCCAGTCAGGATTTCTGGTGGGGTGGGTTTGGCTCCCATGCTTTCCTTGCAGCTCTTCCTGGCCGTCTCTGTGTCTTTGCAGTGAGGACAACAGCCCTTTTGGGTGACCAAGCCCTTTCCTATCATTTCTAGCAAGAAAGTGTCTGAAATCCAGTCCAGAACCCTGAAGAGGGGAATCAGGAAACCGGAAATTCAGTTCTGTTGAAAACTCCGTCTTGCCCCAGTCTGATTTGGAGTGCTGTCAGTGACTCCCAGCCCTGATTCTCCAGCATGGCTCCAGCCCTGGGATGTAGGGAACATCCTCAGCCTGGCACTGACACAGGGTAAGTCACTGAAGTTGGGCAATCTTTAAATACTCTGTGCTAGAGTGACTTGTGTTTGTCAATGTTGTGTGGTTAATTGGGACTAATGGAAGTTAAATGAGAACGGTGGAGAAGCCTGAGAGGACTAAACTGCGTTGGCAATAGGCTGTAAGGGGGAAATGTTACCTGGAAAGTGCCCGGGGAGGTGGCTGCTGGCAGGGGATGGAGGTGGGGATGGATGGTGAGTGGAGCTGGGGGATGATGTGAGGGAGGACCTGCCTACCAAAGACAGCCTGCAGAAGCTCTGGGGGCGGGGCAGGGATGCAGGAGCAGAGCTGCCTGCAGCCCCACACGACCTTCTGCCAGTGCCTGTCTTCCCAGAGGGGCTTGACTCACCTCCAGCTCGTGGGGTTTTGTGTTTATGTTTTTTTCATCTGGAAAAGTCTCATGGGGGCAGCTGTTGAGAGGCAAAGAAGCTGAATTGGATTTTTGTGCCTGCACGAAGTAGGCTCTGGTTACATAGTCCAAGAGAATAGGATCCTAAATTGGATTTTGCTGCTCACTTGGAATGGGCTCCAGTCATGTGGGATTACTGGGGATTTAAAGCTAACATATAGGAAATGATAATGAAACCATCACCCAGCCAAGAAGCTGGGAAGCTGCTACGTTCACAAATGAGGAGGAATCTCCCAATTAACACCTGAGCCATGAACAGAGCATTGCTTGGGATGCTGGAGTGTAAATCAAAATTTACAGGATCACAGGTGGTTATTATCTCCTCCCCTGATGTGAAACAAAGGCACATGTGCCAGTGTGGCCAGCTCCATCCCACTCATTTCCTTTCCATGCCTTTCCCTGCCAGGCAGGCCCTCATGGAGGGGGCTTGAGGGTTTTGCAAATCCATGGATGGGTCCTGCCAGCACCCCTCCATGGATCTGCAAAATCCCTGTGTTCTCTAGTAAAATCAATAATAGATTTTTTTTTAAAGAGGGAAATTTGGGATGCTTTACTGGCTTTGCCTGGTGCTGAGATTTAATGTCTGATTTGTTTCCACTCCTGTGCCTCACCCTTATTTTGGCCTCAGAAATGTCAAGGCTATTTGGAAGTGCTATTCTTCCTCTTGTTTCAGCATCACCCACCAGAGCACTGGGACACTGGGTGGAATGTACCAGTGCTACCTGGTGCTGGTGTGGGCAGCCCCTGCCCCAGTGGCTGGGATCAGTTCAGTCTGGGGAGTGCTCCTGCAAGATACTTAGCTAGAGACCATGGCTGAGAGCTGGGGCCCTGATCTGATCCAACAGCTCTTTTTATGGAGAGATAATCCAAGTGGAACTGTGGGAGCCCATTTGGCAAAAGGCGGGTTTGGTCAGCGGGTGGGATTTGGGGGTGAGAGGGTTGTGAGGCTCCCTGGGTCCCTGCAGAGGCATCCTGCTCTGGGGAACCAGGGACCTGGCTGGTGCTGGGGGCTCCTGGTGAGGTGGGGAGCAGGGCTGGGGGCCAGCAGATGGCACTCTGGAATGTGCCACTCGGCCTCCTGCTCTGCAGAGGCTGCTCCCAGATGGCTTCCCTGGCTTCTCTGAGCTGGGGCTGGCTGCCCTCCAGCCCTGCCCTCCATCCCCCTCACTGCCTGCAGCCCCCATGCCCCACATCTGCTCCTCACCCAGGTGCTTTCCAGCCACTGCTTTGCTCTCCCAGGGTGTGCTGGGTGTGAGGAGGGAGGCCACAGGCCCCCTCCTGCCAGAGGGAGTTCCCAGAGACTCCAGCCCCAGGTTTTGGGGCTTGGGTTGGAAAGGGAAGCATCATGGGGAGGAGGGCTGGGAGCAGAATCATGCAGAGGCAGTTTATTTTCCGTCCCTTGGGTGGTAGGCTCTCACCTCTGCCTCAAATTACAAGTCATGTCACATCTTGGGAGGCTTGAAATTGTGTTTCTCAGCAATGTTCCCAAAGAGATTAGAAGCACCGAGGTGGCTGAAATACCCTCTGAGCCCAGAGCAGAACAAGCCACTGAACAAGGAGTGGGATGGGGGAAAGAGCTGCAGCATCCTCATCAGGGTGGAGGGGAGGCCTGGGGGCAGCTCAGCCCTGGCCGCTCCCCAAATGCCTCCTGGCTGAGGATTGATTTTTCAGTGCTGGTTCATCCTGGTGCTCATGGGATGTGGTAAGAGCTGGGGTAGCCACCTACCCTCTGGCGCAGGATGGAGAGGCCGAACAACCATCCCAGACAGTTCATGGTGTCTTTTAACCCTTTGAGCACAAGGTGCTGCTCCCCAAATTTACAGATGGGAAGTGAGGAGCTGTGATTTATGGGAATTAAGAAGGGCCAGGCAGCAGCTGACCCTGAGCATGGAAGGGATTGGTTTCCAGGGCTGAGAGGAGAACGCAGAGATTCAACACTTCTGATATGAGGCAGAAGCTGCCTTTCTGAAGCTTGGCTGCTTATTCCTACAGTTGCCCAGCTCCAAATCTTCACGTCCTTTTTGGCTGCTGGAGCCCCTGCACAGGCAGAAAGCTGCGTTGGCTGTGGGTCTGCATCCTGGTCCCCACTGTCCCCCTCCCTTCCATCCTTATCCCCATTCCCGGGACTGTGTAGAGCTGTCTGAGATGTCACCGAAGCGAATTGGTCCCAAAGTGCCACTTTGAGGGCCTGGCTGACAGAGTGATTTGTGATCAGCCGGCTGAACCGACACATCACGCAGCAATTAGAGACCTCCTGGAATGGGAGACATCCAGCCAGGCAGGGATGCAGCCGGGTACAAATATTGGAGGGGCCGTTAAAGATGCAAACTTGTTATCTCCCAGGCAATCCAGAGCCCCTCACAAGGATATTAGTGCCAGGGCAGCACACAGGGATGATGGATGGGTGGAGGCGTGGGTCTTGTGTTATGGAGTGGATGGAAAGACGAGCTCGATGACAGACATGTCTGCAAACGTGGCCATCATCCCAATTACAGCCTGGGAAGAGCTGCAGGGTGTGAGGAATGGGAATGGGTGAAAGCAGTGTCAACAGAGTGGGACAAACTGGGGCTTGCTGCAAGGAGAGGTCCTCGGGTGTTGAAAAGCCAGAGAATTGGTGAAGGAGGAGCTGGGATTGAAGGAGGAGCTCGAGTGGTTGGGTTAATTTGGTGAAGATCTGCCTCCCACTGGGATTCACTGCTCCAGACTTCACTGGCTAATTACGCTGCCCTGTTCCTGATGACCTGCAAGACTCAGCTAAGGCCTTGCCTCTGAGGTCAGCAGAGCTAATTAAACTGAATGTCCAGTGAGAGCATTTATGTGGCTCTTTACAGAGTGGGCTCTTCCCACACCTGGAAAAATGCAAGCTGAAAGGGAATTGCCCTCTCCTCTGGTGGGACCTGCTGCTCCCATCCTGGCTGAGCTGTGCCTGGGGAAGGTGGTCCTTCGGCACATGTGGAGGAAGAGCTGCAGGGCAGTGGGATCATGAGGGTCTTTAAATTTTCCAGCTCCAGTGAGAGACCCCCAAACCTATTTTTATCTGGTTGTGCAGCTTTCTCTCTGCAATAACAATGTGCTCAGTGTGCAGAGTGAAATTAATACAGAGTCACATTTACCCTGGGAATATTTGAGCAAGTTTTAAAATGAATATTCATTGGAACTTTCATGCTCTTACGTCTTGCTTGGCCCGTCATGGCTGTAACCGGGCAGCTGGGTCAGCGCTTTCCAGGGCATCGACTGCCATGTCAGAAATGCTGGAAATGTCCCAAAAGGCTGCATCCACCTCTGATTTTCTCTGCAGCCTTTGAAGTTGTGGATATGATGTGGAAGCTGACGTTGACACCTGTACTGTGAGAAAAGAGGAGCTCTGCCCGGGGTGCAACTGCTGTCTCCCATCCCAGTGGTGCTGGCTGCCTGGAGGAGAGGGAGTTTGCAGCCCTGAGAGGGAAGGTGTCCAACATCCAGGAGCCAGGTCAGAACTGCAGGATATGTGTGGACTCTGCAATTGTAATAAAAGTATGTGAGCTGACCTGCGGCCAGCTCCATAGAGATCTCTCAGTGCTGCAGCTAAATGAGCTGGTAGCAGATTTGGGCAAGACTAAAATTAAACCAGGTCAGGTACAGGCAGTCTTGTGGAGCCAGACTTTCAAAGCACGCTTGCTCTGAGAGAGGGAGAGCAGGAAAAAACCTTCCTGCGTATGCAGAGGACATTTCCAGAGCTCTAATCCTTTGATTATAACAGATCTTAGGAGAAACTGTGCCGCTCCTTGAAGATGGGAAGGGAAAAAACCCATAACTATTCCGAACTGATGGAAGTGGAGCTGCTAATCAGAGGAGAATAATGATCTATTTATTGGATGTGAGACATTTAATAATGCAATACCAACTGTCTCCCCTAATTCCTGTGACTAATTGAGAAGGACATAGTAAAAAGTGCTGGAAGACAGACTGAGGTGGGGCAGTGGGGGTTTAGACCAGGACAAAGAGAAAACATGAACCAAGGGCTTCCTGCAGCTTCAGGGGGGAATGGGGGTTTCCGGGCTGTATTTCAGGAGAAGGGAATAAAAATCCACCCATGGATAGAGCCATTAACTGGCCAGGGGATCTGGGGCTGTTGCAGAGGAGCCTCTGCTCGTGTGGAGGCTGCAGCAGCTCAGGGTGCTGGCGGAGTGATCCTGTCTTGGACTCTGGGTGGTGAGAACGGCAGGTGGGAATGGCTTGGATAGCTCGGGGGGGCTGTGCTTGGCAAAGCCCCCGAGCCACCGCACAGATGAGGTGTGACAAGTGGATTCGGCTCCATTCCCCGAGCTGCACGTGCCTCCCCCAGTGCAGTAGCAGAGCCTGTAGCTAGGTGCCACTCAGCACCAAGGCGTCATTATTTTTTATGAACTAAGAGAACGTTCCCTAATGCGCCTTGGAACATTATCGTAAATAATTAAATCTGAACTGCAGTTGTCACAGTAAATGAACAAAAGATTGTTCCGCTCCCCATGTGCAAAGTACAAATCACAGACTTTTAGTCTCCCTCAATTTTTACTGCCAATTTAAGGAAAATGGCAAAGAACCGATATAAAGTTTCCAGGTTGGGAGAGAATCCAAAATCCCTCCTAAAAAGCCAGCATTTGGGCAGATCTAATCTGTTTTTCTCTCTGCAAGGGCTGAGGAGATTGGGAAGCTCGTTGTGATGGCTCAGATCATAGAATTTCAGAATGGCTTGGGTTGGAAGGGACTTTAAAGATCACCCAGTTCCAACCCCCCTGCAGGGACACCCTCCACTAGACCAGGGTGCTCAGGTTTCCTGGGGTTTGCAAGTCCTACCTTAAAAGTAAAGCTCAAATCCCTCTCTAGCTGAGGAATGTGTGCTTAAGTTAAAGGGATGTAAGAGGGCACAATTAGGGGGCTATTTGTGTAACAAAGGTTTAGTTTAGCTCCTGGGCCACCCCACTGGTCTGCTCCTAAATCAGCTGCTGGAGCCAAGCAGAAAACGATGTTCCCAAAAGATGGGATCAACGGCATGGCCTGGACTGAGGGAGAACAAAATAGAGCTTGTGTCTGGAAAGATGGCTCCTGTGTATCACAGGGACCCCTGCGGCCACCCAGCCTGTGCTTTGGAGAGCATCTCCTGCCCCCTTTCCTTGCCTCGATTTAAGGCTGTCGGTATTGAGGACACAATGATTTGATGAAGGGTCCTGCTGCCTGTGGTACCTATCTGAGGTACGTCTCACCTCCCTGAATCTTCCTGTAGGGGTCTTAATTCAGTGCAAAATGACACTGCAGGTGTCAGCAAGGCTGGGTGCTGGATCCCCAGGCTGTGGCCGCCGTGCCCAGCACACACCACTGGCCTCCAGCAAGGGAGAGCAAGTGGCAGAATAATCACCTTCCCCTGCTCCATTCCAGGTTTATGATGCAAAACGTTTTAAAAGGGCGAATAATTAAGTGCTGCTCATAAAAAGGGTTGCTTGGCACTGCTGCCAGACTCCTCTGGCTCCAGGATCCGTGATCCAGATGGGGCTGTGCCGAGCTGAGACCCGTCCTCTGCTAGGCACTGGGCTCATCCCATGGGCAGAGGGGGGACTAAACACCCCAGTTTCCTCTGACAAGGAGGACAGAAACTTTCCATTAGCTGAACAGGCCCCCAAGGCTGAATTCCTTCACAGGCTGTCCGGCCCAGGGGGTGTTTCTCTTGGCAAGATCCAGCAGTGGTAAATAATCCAGAATTTGTGCTTGATGGATGTTCGCTCCACACCAGCCTGTCTCCTGAGCGTTATATAATTCCCTTTCCTGCAGCTCAGCTGTAAATCCAGAGTGATTCATGGCAAGTCCCTCCACCAAAAGCATTTATGGCCCTGCCACCCTTGGGCAGGAAGGGACAGGGCAGAGGGCGCGGGGTGGCCTGTGCTGCGCTGGGGGAATGCTGCTTGCCCAGGTACACTGGGTCTGCAAGGGCTGAAGCTCTTGAGCAGAGTGGCTCTGAGTGGCATCAGGTGTCCCATCAGGGTGGGACAGTCTGGCTCTTCCTCTGGCTGACAGCAACCTCTCTTTCTTTTTCCTGCCACTGTGGTGTGTGAGAGCCAACCTCTGTGGCTCTGGAAGGGTCCCGTCAGCTCCGAAAGTCCCAGAGAGCAGGGGGGAAGCCAAGTTACTGCTGGATTTTTGGAGGGAACCATCCCTTATTCTGCTGTGTAAGCTCCTGCCTGGCCATAAGCCTGACTGAGGTGGTGGACGCCTGTGGGATTTATGGTTGGGCTGGGCCCTGCCCACTCCAGTACTGCTGGAGGGGGCTGTGGCACCCCAGGGATTGGGGAATCAAGAAGCAGCTCTGCAAATATTCCTGTTGCAATGTGTTCCGTGCTCAGGGGTGATATCCTGTCTGCAATATCAGCAAACATGTAACGGAGTATATCCCTATTCCCCCCTTAAATCAGATGGACCCTGTGGTGGAGTGGAGGGAGCTGAAAAACTCCCCAGGCAGTTACAAAGGCAGGGAAATTTAATTAATTCTTATCTCTGACAGAGGCAGCAAGCAGCAGGCAGGAAAAGGGATCTTTTTTGCCTCTTTTCCATGCTGAGGAGCTGGAGAGTAAGGGAGGCTGCTGGACTCTGCCCAGCAAAGGGGCTCCCCATTCCCATCCTGATGCCTGAGCATGGGAATCTGCTGGGAGGAAAGGAAACAGAAGCCTGCCAGCCTGCTGCTCACAGGTTTGATCCATCAAAATCCAGGCACCTAACCACGTCAAAACACTGGGACATATAAATAGCTATTTCCAGGTACTGGAAGTATGTCTAAATAAAACCAGCTCCGCTCAACTGCTCATCCCAGACGATAAACACCTGTAAATTGTGAGGTGGCTGTGACGCACTGCTGGAGCACACCCATCCCTACTTGGAAAAATATTTTTGAGTGGTATTTATCTCTGGTGGCTGGCTCTGGGGTTGGGAAATCGCGGCAGGGCTGGATGGTGCAGTGGGGGGCAGAGGGGGAGCCAAGAGCATATGGAGCAGGGCTTCAAAGCAGCCTTGGAGCAGAGCTGGGGTCAGGGCTGGTCTGCTGCAAGTAGAGCTGCTTTAAAGCTCCGCCCCAGCTGCTCACCTGCCCCTGGGAAATCGCCTGTGCCTGGGGGCAGACGTGGGGATGGTGGGTGCAGCTCTCGAGGGCAAGCCCCAGTCACGGTGAGGCTGTGGTGCTCTGCTCTGGGCAGGAGAAGAAGGTCCCTGCCCTATGCAGGGTGTTCGAACTCCATCCAACTTCACCAATGCTGATCAATTCCTCAGTTTTTAATGTTCCTGTCCTCCCAAGAAGCTTCGTTTTCTTTTTTCTCTTCTTTTTCTCCCTGTCACTGGCCATTGCATTTTCATCTTACTCTGCCGATAGTTCATTTTCATTTGACATATTAATCTATGCTTCTTTCTGTAAAGATAACTCATCCCTGCGTGATGGCAGGAGTGCATAACCAGCACCACGCCAGGAATATTTTACTCCCTTTGAAAAGACGATGGAATAACAAGTAACCAGAGTTGAGCTGGCATCACCTATCCATTTTCAGAAGCCAGAGACCTGGTGTAAGAGCTTCGCAGGTGGGTGAGATTCGGAACAGGAGCTGGGGGTCACGATGCCAAGGTGGGGCTGGATCCTGGGGCCCCGCTTCTGAACACGCACTGGAACGTTGGGCTGTTGGCACTGGGTTCATTTATTTGCTGCTGTTAATCAGGGTTGTGGCTGGCTGGCAGCTTTAATGCTGTTTATATAAGGAACAGTAGCAGTGTACAACAGCAATTATTCCCACCAACGTGCCTGGGGTGGCAACTGTGCTGATCCTGCCACCCCATCCCCGACAGCGGGGGCATGGGAGGTACCACCCAGGGTGACAAATGTCACCAAGAGGAAGATTGGACAGCAAAAGCTGCCCAGCTTCCCCTTCACCCATCTGCTGAAACCACACAGCTCCGGGGATGCTCCCGGTGCTGTTCCCTTAAATGCTTAAAAGGACTCCATCTGGTTTTAATTATTCAAATGAGCTGACAGGGTAATCAATATAAATGGTTAAATTTGGCCAGGGCTAGTGTCAGCTCTGCTGTAGCACTCGTAAAAGCTCTGGAGAGGGGGGTTTAGCTGCTGGAGGGGTGCTGGGGTTCCCCTCGTCTGTGGGGATGGGTGACAATGCAGCCTAGGCTGGGGGTCACGGGGAGGGTGTGTGTCCATAGCTGCCCTGGCAGACTCAGGATTTAAAGCCATAACCTGAGGTACTTCTGGCTCTGGCTGCTTTTTTATTGCTAATATACTGCTAATTGCACTCTGCTGTGTGGTGATACTAATAAAGAGAGATTTAGAAAGCAGGAGGCTGGAGAGAGTAAATCAAGGGCACGGCACAGCCTCAGCTCTGCATCACAATTACCCACAGCTCCCTGGCACCGGGAAAGGGTGAGGGACCCCACCACCAGGACCTGCATCTGGGTCCCCATAGCACCCCGAGATGTTGGTGGGTGACACATCCTGGGGTGGGAACCCCAACTCCTCCCTGGTGCTGGAGGACTTGTGTTGCTGTGCCCTCCATGGCAACAAAGTTTCTCCTGACCCCTTTCTCCTCTTGGAGCTGTGGCCGTGCTGCTTTTTTGTTGTGTTGCCATGGAAATGCTGCCTGCATCCATCCCTGGTCCTGCTTGTCTCCATCCTGCCTGTGTCCTGTCTGAATCCCACCCTGCTCCTGCCTGTTTCCACCCTTGGTCCTCCCTGCCTCCCTCCCTGGTCCTGCAGCCGGTGAGTGCCACCGGGCTCCTCCCTCAGGGCTTCAAGGGGGTTCTCCCATCTCTGCAAGCGCTGGACAGAACATTATTGGAGACGAAAGGAGAGAGAGGGAGGAGGTGGGCACCCGTGGTTATTCAGTCTGTCTCTGCCGGTCCCTTGCTGCAGCTGCCGGTGCCCGTGCCTCGGTGCAGGTGAGATTCATCGAGCCAGCCCCCGCCTCGGAGCGGGGTCCGCAGAGACAGCCACCGAAACGAGAACAGCTGGAATTGCTGCATGTGGCAGGAGGGGAACGATGGCAAAAACTGGGGGGGGGGACAGTGACATCCCCGTCACCACTGCCAGCCAGCCATGGGCTTTCCAGGCTTGTCCAGCCCCAGGTGCAGGCAGAGCTGAGGTTAGGCCGTTCCTGCTCCCTCTGTTCCCAAACCCTCATTTTCACCTTGCGTTATGGCATGGAAATGTTTGACTTTACAGCCTTAGTTTATATTGCCGGGAAGTAACTTAACTGTGCTCTCTAAGTGTTGAAACTGCATTTCTTTTTGATGATTTCAAAGATTTATTAAGTTCTCCCAGGGAGAAAGAAGGAAAGAAAAAAAAAACCCAAACCATGCCTGCAAATAAGATTCAGTGGTAAGCCCAGCGAATAAACCCGAAATATATGTGCAGTGTTTAGAGATTTCGCTGGAGCATTCACTTGCTGCCAGCTCCTGTCTACAATGGGATGTAGATGTTCAGTATTATCCTCAGCTATAGAAGGTTTGATGCCTTGGGATGCTGTTTTCAGGGTTCCCCCTTAACTTTGGGGGTCAGCTGCGGGAGCTGAGCAGGGGGTAATTTAAGGTTTGCTGCTTGCTAACAGCTGGAACACTGGGAAGTGTTCATCCAAACCACTCAGCTGAAATAAAAACATAGTAAGTGCTTCCTGAGCTGGAATCTGGAGCAGTTCCTGGGCAGTCTGGGAACATGAGAGATAGGTCCAGTTCACCACACAAGTTAGTTGCAATTAATTAATGAACTGGTTCTATTAATTTACTCCAAAATCCAGTCACTGGGGGATGAGGTCACAGCTGGCAGAGACATACCAGCAGGTTGCAGAGTTTTCTGCAAAATAAATTAGCAGCATTTAATTTCAAGAATACAAGGGAAAAAAAATGTTCTAAGAAGTGATGGAGGCCTGGAAATCAGCTGGGGTTGCAGCCAGGAGAGGCATGGCCAGCTGTGAGGTGGGTGGGACACAGAGCCAGGCTTCTATCCAGGATATTTATGTACCTGCTCCATCAACCTGCTTCTCCCAGGACTGAGCCATGTGCCTACAGAGGAGAAATTCCTGGGGGAAGCCAGTCTAAATTACTGTCTCCCCCAAACAGATGTGATTTGAAGCAATTTTCTGAAGTGTGGGATTATTGCAGGTGAGTTATATATTGATTTTGAAGGCTTTCAGGTGAGCAGAAACATTCTTGCCTCATCACAGAAAAGCTGAAGGGTTGGGGTGGGGCTTTTTTGAGGGAAGAGGGAAATGCACCATAATAAGGCAGAAGTGAGACACAGGAAGGCAGTGATGGGTCTGAGATTTCAAAAAGAGCTCTAGACTCTGAATTATCCTCAGTGAGAGGTGAAAAGCAGTGAATTGTGGTTCTCAAGGTCCCACAGGTGTTTCCCTTCCTCCCTTTTCCCCTGCACCCAGCATCTCTCCAGCCCGGAGAGGCAGCTGGGGGAGTGCTGAGATAAATCCCTGTTAATCTCTGCTCACTGTATGTGAAGGGCAATGTCTCTGCATGTTACTTTCTCACCTGTTTGGTGAGCTGATGGAAAATCAAGTCATATTCCTGTTCCAGTCCCTGCTCCGACAGAGGCCAAGCTGCTGTGTTTGGGTGTGGGATTGTGCAGGGAGCAGTGGGGGAGATGTCCTGGTGTAATTATCCACAACATACCAGCAATCCACCTGCCCTGGGAACTCCAAAAATTGCAGCTTTCCTCAATAAAACCTACTCACTGATGGGACCTGGGCTGCCCAGATCCTCCCCAGTGCTACTGGAAAGAGGATTCCTAACATCTAACCTTTCCCTTCCTCTCCTCCTCACATGGGATGCAGGGAACAGGTTTCTCTCTCCCACTTTGCAGCCATCACCACCCATATTTGCAGACTCAGTTTTGCCCTTGACACTCTCTTCTCTGGGTTAAGCAACTCAAATTCATTCAACCTTTTGTGTTTCCCAGATCGTCTGGACTGACTTCATTGAATTCATTAGTGGGTTCTTAGGCCAGGAGGAGGAAGGTCCTGTCTGAGCCCCAGGCTCATCACTGGAAGTGAGTATTCTTCCCCTGCCATTATGCCTTGGGGCCCTTTGAGAAGGTACAGGGGATATTTTAAGCAGTTTGGGGGGTTTTTTGCTCTTACCCCTTTAGCAGAAGGCTGGCAGCACCACTTGCAACTGAGGAATCAGCTCTCAGCATCTTTATCTTTATCTAAGCACATCAATTTGGCTTTTCCTGAGCTCAGTCCTGCAGGAGCACCTTGCTGCTTCTCCCTCCATGTATATATTTAGGTATTTTCCCATATCCAATTAATCCAGCCCCTGCCTCGATCCATCCTGCCTTTCATCCTCCTGCAATAAAGCATCTTTTGTTGGCGGCGCACTGCCGGCCACGTTCCTCCGTTAGGCTTGTGTGAAACATCCCCGGACCCTGCGAGACAGGGACGTTCATTACCCTCTTCTGCAAACCTTGGTGCTGGGAAGGGCAAGGGAAGAGGTTCATTATATTCTGAGCCTGAGCCCCTGGATGAGTGGCAGCCAGAGGGAAGGAGAGCTCAAGCATTGCTATGGTTAGTCAGAAAAAGTTGGGGCTGTAACCCCAGGAATGTGACGAATCTTGCCAGAGCATCATACCAGGGGTTTTTTTTCAGCACTGGACACTATATTACTGTGGCTGCATCTCAGTTTGTCTACACAAACTGGGCCTGAGAGAATGTGAACTGAACCCTTTTTCCCCCCTTCTTTTCCCCATCAAAAACCTTTCAAGATAATGGATTTTTTTTCCACTGATGATGTATTATTTCCATTCTCTCCCCTCCCAGCCCAGGGATAATGAATCCAGCCGGGCTGGAATGTTCAGGTGCCTTCAGGGAAGGAGATGATTCTGCAGGGTTCTTCCAGTACCTGATGGGGCTGAGGGTGTCCTGCCAGTGGGATGTCAATCCTAGGGGCTTAGGGAGATGGTACCTGGAAATACAGTTCTTTCCTGGCTCCTCTTGCCAGCAGCACAGAGGCAATTTTTGGGAAAGGTGCAACTAGGATTGCAATCACCGAGCAGGGCACCTTAATTCTGTCCCATTTGAGATGTGCTGTACAGAGCACGGGCATTACAGGACATTTGGAGATGGGATAGCTTCTCCAAAGCCCTGAGGGATGCAACTCTTCTCCTTGCCCCTTTCCCAGCAGAAGCTTGTGAGCAGGTCATTGCCATCCCTCTCTTTTCCCTCTTGATGGATACTGTGCTGTTCCAAGTTTGGCATCAGTGGGTCTGTCAGAAAAATTAATTTTTTAATTAAAAACATTTTTTTTGTGGTGGTTTAATGTCTGGATCTGGAGTAATTATTAGTAGCTCCAGGGAGACTGTGCTTTAGAAAAATTGTTGGTGCTACTGCAAAGGAATTTATCTGATTAACGTCAGCCTTCTCACGTGGCTGTCGGGGGGGATGGATGAGGGTGGGAGTCCTGCTGCTCTCAAGCAAACTGATTAATCATGGAAAATGAGGCAGGGCTCCGCAGGTGCTGATTTTCCTCCTCAGAGGTGGGCTGGGAGTGTCAGCGTGGAGCTCCCTTGCCATCCTCTACCCTGCACACATGTCCTGGGGTGTGGCTTGGACGACTGGAGAGGTGAGCGATGGGTTTGTCCCTTGCTGGAATAAAGAGGCAGAAAAACACCAAAAGAGAGCATGAGCAAAACCTTGGATATTCTTGCCCCTATCCTGGGTGGGAATGGAGGGGCTGCTGCTACCCCAGGGCTGGGGATGCTCGGTGGTGTCTCCATCCAGCCCCTGCCCCGCTGCAGCTGCTCGCACCAGGAATTAGACTTCTCCATGGTCAAATCCTTCTCCCAGCCAAGGATTCCCTGGAGGAACCAGCTTTCCCCCCAGCTTTTTCTTCCCAAGTCCTTATTACAGGTTTATTCCTGTCCTTAAGTGTAAGTATTTAGATTCCTCCCAAAACTCCTGTCTCTGGAGGTTTTTTGCTGGTTTAATCCCTGTAGCCCTGGCTGTGCTGGCTGATCCAGCTTTGGATTCTCTTGGCTGGGGGAGATTAACTGGGGAAAGTGGTGTGAAAGCACCTGTTTGCTCATTCATTCCCCTTCTGCAAGCACCTCCTGGTGATAGGGCCCCCGGGACGGAGGGAGGGGCAGATAGCAGAAGGGATGGAGGAGAGGGATGGATGGAGGAGGGAGGGATGCAGCCGGAGGTCCTGGGCTGTCCAGAAGCAGGAGGGACCAACCCCTGCACTGTTCAGGACCCTCTTCCCCTCATAGAACCCGTTTACCCAATTTCATCATAACATTACCAGCTGCTTCCCTAATGGGTTCTGCAGGCTCCAGGCAGATCCTACCCTTTGTGCCCAATTAACAGGCTGTACCCTGGAGAGTGGGAGGCAATACAAATATTTTCCATGTAGTAATAGGACTTTTTTTTAAATTTCCCCTTTTTTAGATTTTTTTGGCTGTGGTGCTGTCATTATAATATTGATTTGACATCCAGGTGTCAGAAACAGCTGGATGGCAGAAAAAATGGCAACTTTAATTCATTTTGCAGGCAGGGGAGTGGGGGGAAGAGTTTCCTCGAGGCTTTTCCTCCCCCCACCACCTTCCCTCTGCGATGCTCCATGTTCCACCCTGACAGGAACATTTATAAACTGCCACTGTGGGGAGTATTATTAACAGCTCGATTCCTTAAAGATCCAATTAATTATTCACCTGCTTCCAAATCAGTTTAAGCAGCTTCTAAGCTGCAGTGTAAATAAAACCTTCCCAACTCGCCTCTCCTCTTTCGCACACGTATTCCTGGTATTCATAAAGCCGAGCTATTTAAATTGAGCCAAACTAGCAGTTATTGTAAATTACTGCAGCTCCATTGGCTTCCCGGGCTCTCCACTGAGTTACGCCAGCCAGGATTTTAACTCATCCTTGTGGGGATGGCAACTGTCACTATTTTCTCATTTGCCATATTCTTAGGCTATTTTTACCTTGTTGCTAAATCCCTCCTGTTTTGTCGTGCCTGTCCCCTCTTAGCCCAATCTCCCTTTTACCTGTTTGTTATTCAATAAATCATCCCCTAAATGATCCCCTGACTTGAGCATCAGCTACAACGCCTTAGTGCAGGGTTTATTTATATTTTTTCTTCCCTCTTTGGAAAGATGTTGATTAGGTCTCAGCTGACTGCTGCTTTCAAAGGAGGAAATGCCGACTGCGCTCTAGGGGGGTCTGCAAGAAAAAGGCTCATTTATTGTGGTTAAGTTTCTGGGCTGAAATTTAGGTTTGGCAAATGGTAGGTATTTGGGGAGAAAACATTTTAAAAAGAGGTTTGGACTTTTTTTCTCTAAGGGAAAGCTGAGACCTGCAGTGGATTTTAATGGGAGTGGATGGGGCAGAGCTCCTGAAATACCTTGTCATCACCACCCAGAAATGTTGAGCACACAGGGCTGAAGGGACAAGGGAGTGAGCAGGAACGCCTGGAGGATGCTCACCTCCATAAATAGACAATGAACAGAAAAAAAAATAATATTAAATGGATAAAAATCCCCTTTCCTGCTGTAAGGTCCGTCTCCAGCATGAACACAGCAGCGTCTCCTGTGTTTCAAAGAGGCCAGGCCAAGTCTTTGCATAGATTAGTCGTTAACAATGGAGTTAATAATGATAATGGCACAAACGTCCTGTGCCTGCGTGAGCTACACTTAGGAAATATCTGCCAGCACCAGGTAATCACCATGTTTCACATTGTCAATGAGATCAATCATGTCAAGAGCCCATTCATCAATCAGCTGTGCCTGGGGCTTAGCAGGCAAGGGGGGAGCACAGGCAGCTCTCAGTGCCTCAAAACACAACTCCTGGGGGAAAAGGGGTGGTGCCCCGGGATTAGAGCGGGGTGGGGAGGTGTCGAAGTCCTGGTGGGCTCCAAACCCAGCTGGGTACCAGGAAAAGCCTCTGCTCGCCTCTCCTCAAGGGTGTTCCCTCTCTGTGGTGGCTGGGGCTGTCGGGGCTCCTCTGCCAGAGACAGATTGTTTGTTGCTGTTTCTCCATCTGGCTGGAATCACGTCTGTCTTCCACTGTGTTATTTGTTGCCCGATTGCCACCTGTAAGCCATCCTTTCTCCTTGGCTTCCTGGCAAGGAGATGTCCTCAGCTGCATGGCCTCAGCACTGCCCTCAGGTCCCTCTACCCCACGTGGGATCCCAGCCCACTAGTGCTGGAAATCCTGCCCCAAGGGACTTTCTGCTCTGAAAAATAGGACCTTGCCTCAAAAATCCTCCCTAAACCTGTAGTCCTGACAGAAAGGAGCCAGCAGGCAGGGAATGGGCAGCTGTCCCGTGGCAGCTTCGCTCCAGCAAGCAGTGGGAGGTGATGGAGAGCCTGTCCCCATCTGTGGAGAGGCCAGGGGTTGGACCCTGCCCCAGGGCAGTCAGCCAAGCACAGCCTTGCAGCAGGGACAAGAATAGGCTGTCAACAGCATGTTATGGGCAGTTTGGAGTCTGCAAATCCTGCTGGTGTGTTGGTAAGGGAGACACGGGTACTCTCAACACCTCCCAGCTCCTCTCAACACCAACCCTTGTGGGACAGGGACACCCTGGTTCTGGGTGGTTCTGGGGTGGGCAGTCCCCACCCTGTCTGTGCATCATTCCTGCTGACTGATGGGTGAGCATGCTGGGAGCTGGGAAAGGGCTCCAGGTGCTGCCCGCTCAGAGCTGCTGTGTCTGGCAAGGCTGTCAGACCTGGTCTGCATGAATCAGACAGCTGAAGGCACAGGGACATGGAAGGGACACAGCCCTGACTGTCACTCCTCTGGCCTCTCCATCCAGCACCAAACCATCCTGCTGCTGCCAGCTCTGCCTGCATGGATCTGCTGCTCTCCAGCCTCTGTGCTAGATGGGGATGGAGCCTGGGGACCCCCTTGGCCAAGGGGGATTCAGGCTCACTGCCAGAGTAGGATTTTGGGCAGAGGATCATACCCCTTATTCTGCACCTTAGTGAGAAGGGAGCAAACTCTCCTACCTACCTCACCACTGTGCCAGGTAAGTAGAAGTGGTAAACGCACCATAGGCATTGGTGATGCCACCTCCAGACAGCCAAGAGGGTGTCCTGAAGGACTTGGCACTCAATTTGAACCCTATTACCTGCATAAAGCCCTTGCTTGTACAGCACTTTTATAATTCCTGGGGCAAATACTATTGCAGGTCACAGCCCGTGAGCCCAGGCTCTGCACTGTGCTCTCCACAGGTTGACCTGAACTTTCTCAGAAGTCGTAAACCTTCCTTGCAGTGCTGTGGCCAGCATCCTCATCTTCCTCAGTGTTGTACCCAGCTACCTCAGCACCTCTGCCTCTGCTGTTATTGCCCATCAAGTAACAGCCTCTCTCCTCACAGCTGCACCAGGAGGGGATGCAGGGCTGATAGTGGGGCAGCGTGAACCCCAGGAGCCCCCCATTTGGTTCTCCCCTCCCTTCTCCCAACCTTGCCTGGCCCATTCCCCTCTTTTTCCCCGGCAGCAGCCCTTTCTTCCTTCCCTCTTCTTTCCCCCACTTCTGGGAGGCTGCTTGATTGCCTGGCTCCCTTCATTAGCATGATACCTCCTGGAAAATTGGTAAACAGAGGCGTATGAATGAGGTGTTGATTGCAATCAGCGGGGGAGAAGGGGGACTGAGAGCGCTGGAGAGGCCAACGATGCTTCTCAATCACCCGGTGGTCCGGGTCGGCTGCTGGAGAGGATCCGCTCCCTGGCACGACCCATGCGGGGCGGCCAACCTACGCACCTCGTGCCGGGGAGCGGATCCTCTCCAGCAGCCACCTGAGCATCCCTCTGCAGGAGGGTGCTGCGTGCTCACACCCTCGCCCTTTCCTCTTGGGAGCGTAGGATGTGGTCTGGGAGAGCCCATCGTCACGGCTGGGCGAGGGCCGGGCGCAGCAGGGAAGAGCTCAAAGGGATAAGCCCATCACCCATCCTGGCGGTGTCTGATTCACCCCGGCCCTGGGCTGCTGCCAACAGCTCACCCACAAGTGTCTGTCATTAAGCATCTATTTAGGCGTGCAGAAGTTGCCTAATTTTTCAAGGGTGCTGCAAACCCCCAATGTCCTTGAAGTCAGTTGTTGCTGAAAGTACCTGATACCTCCAAAAATGAGTCATGGGGCAGGTGCATCTGATGCCCAGCAGAAGTAGGTGGGTAAAGGGCCAGCCTGCATGTGGAATGGACATTTCTCTATTAGCAGAGGGGGTGTCAGTGTGTATCAGAACCCTCCTGGGTGTTGGGGAGCGATCCCCTGACCAATGCCAAGGCAGGCTGCATTCCTGCCTTGCTGGAGAAACTCCCAGAGTGATGGGAAACCACATGGGAAAGTGTCTTTCCCTGCAGAGCATCCTATTGCCACCCAGGCTGTACCTGCTCCATGTCCCCAGCCCTGCTGCTCCCCAAAGGTGGCCTTGGCTCATGGGAGCCAAACTAGTGTAAAGCCCTGCCTAGAAAAGGCAGCCAAAATAGGATGCCCGAGGATTATTCCCCAGCTGTCCTCAGCAAGAAACATGATCACCAAGGATAAAGGCAAGAATTAGAGGAGGACATCTGAAGAGAGGGGCTCAGGCTGGGAGAAGGACTCCTGCAGAAGGAAGTAAAACACTGGCAGTGGTTTTTACTCCCCTGCATGTATTATTTGACCTTATAAAACTCTATTTGTGGAGGTGGTTGTTATTTTTTGTTAAAACTTTTAATCTAAAATCCCATTAGGCTCAGCGGTGTGTTCATTTGTGAGCAGAAGCAAAACAGTTCAGTGTTTGCTCATTCCTGTATCTTCCTCACTTCAAACAGATGTAATAAAGTATTTTCTCTTTCCTTCTTGTTTTCCTTTGTGGTTTGGCTGTCTTTAGGAGCCTTCAAGGCAGTTCAGCTTGGTTTTCCCCATTCCCTGCACTGAACGTCTCTTCTAGCTCTGCTGCTTTCAGGTCTGTTGAAATCAAATAAATTCACAGGATGTCCTCTGAAGCAGGGACTTTTCTTTGCCCGGCTCTCCTGCCAGTGGGGTTAAACCAGCCCATCCAGACTAAATTGTCTGACTTTAGGATAAAACAGCATTAAAAGATGCATCCAGGGTGTACTTTTGTGCATATGCCTGTCTCTGCCAGGCAACAGCAGCCTGTGGAGGGGACGGCCTGGTCCCCACACCCACGGAGGCATCACAGTGGCCCTTTACAGTGGCTTTTTCTTCACCCCCGTTTCTCTGTCATCTTTATTTCAGGAAATGCTTTAAAACCAGGCTTTGAATAATTCACTGGGAGCATACGGCAGTCCACCCTGATTGCTTCGTCACAGCTTCCCTTGACTTCAATAATTCACTTTCCCACCAGGAGCTGATGTGCTTTCCTTGTATGTGGGTTTGCTGCTGAGCACACCCGGCTCCCAGAGCAAAGCTGATCACGAGGAGGAGTAAAAGGGGATTTAAGGCCAAATGCCTTTGTTTTAAGAAGTGCTACATTTCAGGCAAGGCAAAGGATTTGCCAGGCAGCTTCTCTAGCTGTGGGAAAGGAAATACCAGGTACCCCTGGGAGCAGAGGCTGTTGGTTATGCAGCACCTTCCTTGATGTGAGGGTTTGGGGCTGCACCTCCAGTGGGTTAGTATCCACTCCCCAAGAGCATCCCAGACCCCTGCAACCAGGGGTGTCCTCCACCCCACTGCTCCAACTATCTGAGAGCTGCATCACACCCTAGTCTTCTTATGAGGTGTTTAGGCTTCTATTTTCCCCCAGAAAATCGAGCCAAAAGGGACCATTTAGTTGGCAATGGCCAGGAACAGCAAATAAGAGTGGGAATGGAAACAAGCTAGGGGGATTCAGCAGCCTCTGCATCCAGGTCCTGCTTATTTGGGTAAATTAGGGTTTAGGTTAAAGGAAGCACAAAGGCTCCCATTGCAGTGTCTTGATGGGAGAAGGTACGATACACATAGGGAGTAAATATAAAATATATAATGTACAAGTGTCTCGGTTTGAAAGACAGGTGTCTGCCAAGGAAGGCGGGAACCTCCCTTGGAATGGAGAATATGACCCCCTTCCCTCCGAATTATTGTAACTTGAAAACGAAGGGGCTTTCAGGCAGAGGTATGGGAAAAGGAATAACAGTTCTTTACTGGTGTGTGTGTGTCTAACAAGGCAAACAACAGCAGCCCCGGTACCACCGACAAACGAGAGCAGCGAGCCCCACGGAGCCCCCCGCTCCCCGGGCCGCTCCCCTGCGCTGCAGTTCCGCCCGCGGCCGCCAGGGGCGCTGCGGGCTCCCGGCCGGGCGCGACGATTCCCCCGCGCCTGCAGGGGGCGCTGTGGCGGAGTTCATCGCCCTCACGCGGTCATGGCGGGCGGGCGGGACGGCAACAACGGGCTGCAGCAGGAACCCCGGAGCAGCGGCCAGGACGGCAGGGCAGCCTCACCCGGGGCAGCAAGCAAGAGGCAGCAGAAACTCAGCAGCTGTGGCAGGAGCCACAGGGGGAGAAAGCAGCAGGAGATGGAGCCTCACAGTGGTGGCTAATTCTCCCCACAGCGACTGCAGCCTGCTTCCCCTCTGATGCTGAGAGAGCAAGAGAGCGCAGACCTGCGCCCAGCTCCCTTTTCCCCAGCCCAAATCTCGTGGTATCTCTGCCCCTCGAAAAGAAACCCCTCAGATAAGAGAGTAGCCAGCCACACTCTTCCCCGTGGCAACTTCTTTTGTGTCTCCTAAGTATTGGTCGGTCGTTATGGTTTCTTAGCGACAGATGGGACAAAATTCCATGAGAGAAAGAAACAAAAGGAAAAATCCTAAACCCCAACAACAAGCTCTATGCAGCAGTGTTTCTGGTGTGGGTCTCTTTTCCTGCCATCTCGGGAGCAAGGCTGGCGAGAGATGCATGCTATTCCATGCAGCCAGGAGCCATGGCTGTGAATAACCAGCAAATTCCTGGGAGGAGAGCTGTGTACCTGATACTGCAGGATGTGTGTTTGCAGTGATGCAGGCTGAGGTAGGTGATGGTAAAGATGCTCTGGTGCCTGTGTAAGAGTGTGGCATGGAGGAAAGAGCTTACACTGGTGCTAAGTGCAGTGGGTTTAATTTCCTCGCAGTAGCACTTCAATATTACAAGGCGCTCCAGAAAAATCAGAGAGGGCCTGGAGCGAAATGCAGCCGAGTCAATTGAAGTTAACTTCCCTGGGCACAGGGCCAGGCCCCTCTTTAAAGGCTATTTTTCCAAAAAGGCTGCAAGAATGTATTTTGAGTTACTTTTGATTCAGCTGCCTTGAGCCTGCTTGAGTGAACTGTGTGCAGAAAGAACCCTGAAAGCCTGGGCTTACGGGAAAGGGTGCAGACCGAGAGGAGCTGGCCTTATATCCCCTCTGGATCCCTTGAAGGAGCCCCGTGAGAGCTTTAGGGGCACTATAAGGGCCCCCAGCCTTGCCCTGTACCAGCATCACTGAGGAAGGCTGGAGGAAGGTGAGGGATGCCTTGCAGCCCACAGGGGGCAGAGAATGGTTTGTCATCAGGCAAGGCAAAGCTCCCTCCATGCCCAGTGCTGACTGGGGACAGATGGGTCCCCAGCACCAAGAGACACCTCTGGTTGGGAAGGGAGGCACCAGGAGAGCTGAGATTTAGGGACAGTGTGTCTGGACAGATGTGCTGCAGGTTGGGGCTGAGCTGAATTTGTCCTCGGGTTGCTTGGGGGGTTTGATGCTCCACGTCCTTGGGGGCCTGATGAGACAGAGCATCCCCTAGCTCGACTTGCAGTTTCTCTTCCTTAAGGCTGTGCTTCCCACACCATGGCGTGGAGCAGGGAAGGTTTTCCACGGCTTTTCTCCCCCTCCTCACTCCCCCACGTCTGCTGCTGCTGCTCCCAATAGCTGCTGCCTCCCTAATTGCATTGTAGCCAATGGGGGGAAAGAAAACATTGCTTTGGCTTCAAACAAACGACGCCCTAACCCAGCTCATTAGCCACCTGACTGGCTCCCCAACCTCCCGTGACACTCCCGTATTTGTCATGCTGTTTTAGCACCACTAACGAGCACAACAGCCGAGGCTGTGGCCGGCGGCTTCCTCAGCACTGGGCCTGGGTTCTGGCAACGAGCTAGTGTCCAGCACCCCAAGGGGATGCTCTGCCTCTGCCTGTTCATCCTTCTCTTTGCCGTCATCCTTTTTATCCACAGGCGCTTCTTCTGGCCTACTTGCATTCAGTTCATTTTCCTTTTGTTAAATAAAACCTGACTCCAGGCCTTATTTGGCAAATAGAGCTGGGAGAAGCTGGGCTTGCTCTTTCTTCTCCTGACAAGCCTTTCAGGATGGGGGAGATGAGATAGAAAGAGAGACAGATGAATAGGATGCAAAAGCAGAGAAGAAAAATAAACAGGAGATAAAGGGGGTGTGGGAGAGAGGGAAAAACGATGCAGATCTATAGCTGGGATGGGAAGGAGAGGGAAGGCAAGAGGGGACCTGCTAAACCCCAACCAGCCCAGCTGCTGTGCATGAAGCGAGGGACCGGGGGGTCCCTCACGCTGGTGAAATATGTCCCTCCCCAGCTCCTCCTGGCCATGCTCACATGGGGAATTTCGGGAGGGGAACCTGCTGTGGTAGAGAAATGTCCATGTTTCCATCCAGGAGCTCCCCTCTCCTTTCCGCCAGTATCCCCTAACGGTTTCCCCCTGAGGTGCCTGTCGTTCATGGAAGCAGATGAGCACTTTAGCCTGACTCTGTCTCCAGCTGTCAAATGCTGTAAATATCTGGGAGGTGGTTAAAGCTGGGAAAACATGGAGATGCTTTAAACACAGCCCAGAGCCAACCCCACTGGTAGGGCTCATAAATATCCCCTCTGTGTTCCTGCTCTGTCAGGAGGCAGCAATAACAGGGAACAAAACCCAAAGCCCTCGTGGGGTGGCTTCAGCATCTCTGGTGCCTCCTTACCCCTTCCAGGGCATGTTGAATAGCAATGAGGAGTAAAACTCAGCTGGTGGGAGATGGTGGCACGGGCACGCCCTCTGGGCATGAGATGGTGAGGCTGGGAGCCCGTACAAGCAGCTCAGCATGGATGTCATTGTTTTTCCTATTATTTCCCCATTTTCAGCTGGCTGAGTAGCACTGAACATCTGCCTTAAGGCAAGTCACCTGGCCCAGCTCTTGAAACCACCAGCTTCATTGGCAGCAAATGAAGTCCTTGGCTGAAGAGAGAAATTGAAGACTTAAAACTATCTGTGCAGGAAACAGGTGAGAGTGAATGCTGTTAAACAGGGCATGAGACAGGAAACGGGTATTTGCCAGCACAGAGCAAACCCTGGGCATCGCTGGGGAAGCCAGGGAAATGTCTCTCCTTTATCAACAGGCCACATCACCCTATCAGCCCTACAAGCACAGGACCCGCAGGGCAGCAGGACCCACTCTTGGGGAAGGTGGAAGCCTCATCTGGAGGCAGCACTGGCAACATAGCTCTGCCCCAGCTGTGATTTTTATAATAAGCTGAATTCTCAGCTGGACCCAGCAGAAAATCAATAGAGGGACTTGAGAAAGCAGTCAAAATCCATGGAGCTAAATTGGCCACCCCGCAGGCAGCTGGGCCTTCTCGGGCATTGTAATGTGCAGCCACACTGAAAGGGGAAAAATAGGACAATTTCAAAAATCCTTTGAAATAATTGCCTAAGATTATTGAATTCTCTTGAAATACCGGGGCAAGATGCAGAAGTGCTTTTTAAAAAGTTGGCAGTGGGAGCTGGAGGAGCGAGGGAAGCCACCTTCCTGCTGCCAAAGGCATCTGGGGACGGTTGAGGTGGGTTTTTCCCTTTCCCAATTAGATCCAAAGAGTGCCTGCCACTCCACCTGTGGAGCCTTATCTGTAGAGCAGCACATCGGCTTTAGCAGAAAAGCCTTTCTTTCTCCAAAGTCTCTTTAATTCCATCCTTTTAGATCTGCCTTTTCAAGCACAGCCCCAGCACCTTCCATCTGCCCTTACAATAGAGATGGTGTCCTGAATCATTTTATTTTTGGCAGCTTTGCCTTCCGCTCCTCGTTGGCAGTGAAGCAGGGAGAAGATACCCCCCTCCACAGCCTCTGAGGATGCTGTTGGATTTGGGGATGGCTATTTTGGTCCTCAGCTCTTTTACCAGCGGTGGATGCAGGACAGACAGACGCTGTTGGGCAGCATCCCAAGGCTGTGTGAGCCTGTCCATGAATTACTCACAGCACATGGCTCTTGCTGGTTTATAGCCAGGTGACTATAGGGACACCTGGCTATGCCATGTGCATCTTGTATCCCACCCCCACATCCATGCCATGGTAGCCCAGAGCTGGACTGGCCTTTGAACATGCCCCATTTGGGGCTGGGGAAGGCACAGGAAGCCTCAACCAGAGTTTTCCATGCCTAACAACCTCTTCCAAGCTATAGGAAAAAAAGACAGGGGAGGAAAGTGAGGAAAAGTATAAAGAAACAATTTTCCTCTGACATTTTTCTTTTCTTTTTCAATGTGAGCCCTTACAGGAGGAGGTCTTTGAAATTAATAATCTTTCTTTTTCTGTCTCTATTCCCTAGATGCCTGGTTTAAATTAATGAAATGTCAAATACTATTAAGTTCCGATGATGTGTTTGTGATAACGAAGGGACTGATTTTCAGCCAGTTTACAACTCTGATCCGTTCTCTCACCCCCTTCTCTTTTTTGGCTCTGATTAAAACTCCCTTTATTAGATTTGCTCTTTCATGGGCTCCCTCTGATTTCTAACCTTTGTGCTCCAAGGCTGGGGAAAGCCTTTTCACTGAGCGGATTTGAAGACTTTTTTCGCATTCTGGTATTTCCTGCCATGTCTACTCAGGAGCTGGCGGGTACTCCCAGGGATGTCACCTGGGGTGCTGCAAGGCACATCAGGACTGGACCCTGCCACTGGGATGTGGCTTTCAAGGCAGCAGGGATGCCAAGTTGGGTTTTCCCTTATGGTGACTTTACCGGGACATTGTGAAAAGGAAAAAAAACCTCTGATGGCCACAAACTGCCTTGGGAAAGGCCAGACAGGAATCTCCAGAGAAGGCTTTCCCAAGTGCCTGAACAGCCTGACAAGGAATTGCGGCAGTCCTTGCTTCACTTGCTTCCCTGCCAAGGTCATATGGTGAGGGTCGTACAGCTGGCAGCGTATCTAGAGGGATGAATTAGGGAAGGACAAATGGATGGACTAACAGCTAGATGGGCCCATCCTCTAATGGATGGCCCAGAAGGTGACAAGGTGCTCTTGCTGAGGGCTTCATTAGTCACCTGTCTGGCTGTGCTCCCTGGCAAACTGGAAGAGCTTAAAGGGTTAATCTGTAATTTAGGGCTCAACACCAAAGATACAGTTGTTGGGAGAGAAGAAAGCCCCGTCGAAGGCTTTGGGAAATAATTTGCCTTGGCACTTTCTTATAAGAGTGAATTGATTTTTGCTGGGCTGTGTCAGGCTGAATTATGAATGGGGGAAAGCAGGGCTGGTGCTCCTGGAGCTGAAGGTGTGATAATTAGAGGCATGTGCAGAGGGGACTTGGGGGCTGCCTCCTTCCAGGATTTCCCACGTGAATCCAGGACTCAAGAACCCTCAGAGTCCTTGGAGAGATAGGTTTTCTTCAGCCTGTACACAGAGATTGCCCCCATGTTCGTGCCCCCCAGACTGGGCAGGAGAATCCTTTTGTGGGCCATCTGGGACCATCTCCTCTCCCTGTCCAGGCAGTAATGCAGCAGATCCTGATTGCTGGAGGGTGAAACAAAGCGTCACCCTCATCCTGGGAGGAGGTGGGAGTGTGCAAGGGGTGATCCCATCACCTTGCCCTCAGTTCTGCCCTGCCCGCTGCAGTGCTGCTGGGAAGGAACCGTGTCCCCAAGCCCTGTTCCTGCCCTTAAAAACTCCTGGTGCTGTGTCACTGCCTACATCCATCTCCATCAGTCAGCACTTAGCCTGCTGCCCCCCAAGTGCATTATTGTGACCTGCTCAGATGCTGCTTTCCAAGGCAAGGGCGTACAATTCCTGCAGGCTGCTGGGAACTGTAGTGCAGTAAAGCCAGCAGACAGGAGTGGGGACAAAGCCAGGCTGCCAGCTGGCTGCTGGCCTGGCCCGTGCTGCTCCCCTCGGCAGAGCCAGCACCAGACCTTGCCCCCGGCATGCAGAGACCCCAGGAAACCTGCACCTGCTTCTGGCACCAGCCACCTCTCCAGAACTCCAAGCATCCTGCCATGCAGCTTGGCTTTTGTTTGCCAGCTCAAGAGGAGGTACTGGGAAGAGAATGAGGTGTGGGCTTTTTCTTTTTTCCCCTTGCCCTTTTATTTATTCTCTTCTATTACGAACCAGCTCCAGCTCATCAGTAAGACCTGGGAATAGCAATTCCTGAATAAGAGAGACGCTGTAGAAAAGCCTTGCCTGATCGCAGCCACTTCCCAAACAAAGGGGCTCAGACTATTCACTTCCTTCCCTGCCCCTTTTCCTAGAAAATCCACCCCAAAGCACAGCCTGTTCAATAAGCTGTCTGCTCCGTAATCAGCCTAACCCAGTAATAAGCACCGGGCTCATCCAGCTCGGCACAGTGTCCCCCGGTTCCTGGCAGGATGGAAATGCCCTGCTCCCCAGGGAAACAGGCAGGCACAGAGAGGAGGCGGCTCTCACATGGCACATCCAGCACTCTGGGAGGGGAAGGGGGGGACCTATCTCTGCCTCCCGGAGCCGTGGTTTAGCCCTCCCCAGGTAATTGTGCATGGAAATGGATTCCCATTTCTCTGCTCAATCGTCCTGTTCGCTGTCACAGCTGAGCGTTTTGCATGTGCAATTACCCGTCCCCGCACATCTCTGTGGGCACGCTCAGGTGTCGCCTGCCAGCCTCGGGCGGCCTCCGCGCAGCCACGTCGCGCTGCGTTTGGGCTGTGATGGCAGTCAAGCAGAAGCCATTTTCCATATGAAGCTGCAGGACCTATGGGATAAATAAATGGGTTGGAAAGCCAGGCTTTGTAATGAGTTAATTTAAAACCTGCCTTCCTTTCTTGTATATTAATTTACTTGGCATTATGTTTAGTCTTTCACTTACTGGGTTGCATTGGTTTCTTTCTTTCCTTCCCCCTCTGGCAGATCCCTGGGATGCTCTGCCTTCGGCTGGAGCAGACAGAAGCTAAGCCAGTGCTGGAGAGTGGGGACCAGGCTTGGGCCAAGAGGTTGCTGTGTCCAACAGCAGCTCAGAGTGCCACCTTGAAGGCTTCTGTTCTTGTGGATACCCAACAGGTGTGGACAAATTCCCTGCAATGGACAGGAGACCACTGCTGAGTATCCCTGGTGTCATTCCCAGGGTGCTAATTCCTTTAACTGGGAGGGTGGCAGAGGGAATTAATCAGCTGTAATAAGGACAATTGGAGCTGACAAGGCAGCAGGAAGTAGAAGCAGAGGACTGGGTGGAGGAGCTGATATTTGGCTGGGGATGATCCTGCCCAAGCATCCATCATGCTGCTCCCATCCTCCTGGCAGCAGCCACGAAGCCTCGGGTGTGAGTGGATGGCACTTCACATGAGAACCTCTCTGAAGGGCATGGGAGGCCAGTGCAATGAATAAAAGGCTGCTGCAGCCAAGGAAAGCAGGGAAGAGCCGACAGCAGCAGCTCTGCAGTGAGAATGAACAAGTGAACATTGGTCCTGGGCTTTGTGTCACTCCGTAATGAGGCTGTGATGCTGCCCTGCGCCCACGGCTTGTCTGGATTCCCACTGGATTGCTCACAGGTCCAGTCGAAGAGAAACTTGAGGGTGGATATTGCAGGCAGGGAGAAGTGGGGAGGGAGACAGCAGCAGGCAGGGCTTGGCAGGGTTCACCAGCAACCCAGAGATGCTGCAGCAGTGAGTGCCAGAAAGCGTGGCAGGCACGTCCGATGGCATCAGGACGCCTCAGCAGCAGTATCCCCGGCCATTTCCATCACCTGTCTCTGTGGGGGATTAGCTGAAACTGTCTTTTAGAAGGATGGGCAGACCATCTGAAAGAAAAAGAGACTATTGTGGAGCTTATTTAAGATAGGCTGACCAGAGAAACTGTCCCTGAGGACTTGCCAGAGAAAGGAAGATGGGTGCAGGGCCCTGGGGCTGCATCCAGCCCAGGAAGCACGGGGTCACAGGCAGGAGGTTTGATCTATGCCTGCTGCCTCTTTCGTGCTGGGGGAGCATGGGGAGCATCGCAGCAGCTGCTGCTGGGAACATCCCCTTCCCTCCCCTCTTGCTAACGAACGTAGGTGAAACTTGCTGTGCCATGACTTTAATCAGCAAAGAAAACTGCAAAGCCTTTTTTTTCCCTTTCCCCACCTGCTGAATTCAGCACCGAATGCGAATTAGGCGGCGTTTGGGCTTGGCTGCGCGCCCGCTTCCCGTACTAATGCAGGGAGCCAGACTCTCCCGCACCCCAAGCCTCCCAGGCTAATCCAAGGCGCGCCTAGATCAGCCTCTGGCATTTCACACTGTGCGCGTAACCCCCGGAGCTTAAAGGCTGCTCGCTGCCAGCTCAGCCCTTGTGGCTCCTCCGAACAGCCGCCGCCAAGCTCAGCCTGTGCCAGGGAGCAGGACTGGCGCTTGGCACCCATGGGTGGCTGGGCAGGGTGACTCCAGCAGGGACATGCCTCACCAACCTTGGGAGCCAAGCGCAGCTCTGGGGGAGTGTATGGTTGCATTATCCCACAGCCTGTGTGCTCAGCAGCAATGGGCTGCTTGCCCCAGAAAGGGATGCAGGAGTCAGCATCCCGGAGCTCTGCATGTGTGTGGGGTGCCAGAGCTGTACCCCCGGGCTCACACCTATGGGTCCACGAGCGTGGCAGAGTAATTTGTGGCTCCATTAGCACTGGGAGTCGGCATAGCAGCCCTGCAGTGTGTCCATTTGATAAGAAGCAAGTTCCACTGAATAATGAGCAGTAATTGGATTTCAGGGTTAACCAGCTTGCAGCAAAAATAGAAAAGAACAGAAAGCCATTGGATATTTCTGTTCTGGCTCATCAGACACTGGAAGTTTATCTCTGCTGAGAATAGCACAGGAGAGGTAAAGTTATTAGTGACCATCAGAGCATGGTGATACCATCTCCTTCTTGCGTTTAGTGGGATGAGTCTGTGCGTCCTCTGTGAGTTTCATTTAAGGCTATGGAAGTTTATAACCCCCTGCGGGAGAGCTCCACACGTGCACCAGTGCAGTGTGGCAGAGAGGGAGGAACCAGCTCTTCTTAGTGTGCAGGAGCACCTGGCCTCTGCTGCCAGCCTCAGGCAGAAGGCAATGTCTCCTGCCAGTGTCACCTCATCCAGGTGACAGTCTGGTGGGGGAAGGCCAGCAGATGTGCAGCACCGCCATGCCTAGAGCTGTGGTTGCCTGCTTTGGAGTGGCACCAGTGTAGGCAGGGTGGGCACTGGTGCCTGTGCCAAGCACTGGGAGGTGCACACAGCCATGGTGGCCCATCTTCCAGCGAGATGAATTCATGCTGGGAGTGGTGCAGAGAAGGGCTATTAGCATGGGAGAGGGCTATTAGAATGGAGAGCCTGTCTTGTAAGATGAAGCTGAAAGCACTTGGCTTGCTTAGCCCAGCAAAGAAAGGCAAAACTGGAATATGATTACTCTCCATAAATATATCAAGCAAGTAAACACCAGGTACAGAAAGGAACCATTTAAGCTAAAAGACTGTGCTGGCACAAGAACAAATAGGCTTAAACTGGCTAATGTAGGCTGGAAATTAGGAGACAGTTTTTAACCATGGGAAGCAGAGGAGGAAAAATACCTCATTGCTTTTCCAGATGGAGCTGGACCAGCACGTGAAGGAGCAGAAAGCCAGCTGCCTGCAACTGCAGCGGTCTGGGGTGGGGGCCAGCAGGGTCCTGCCATGCCAGGCTCCTTCCGGGATGGCTGGGTGCACGGTGCACAGCTGGCAACTTCGGAGGTCCCAGTTTCCCAAAGCAGGGAGCACTGTTCCTGCAGGCAGGGCCTGCTGACACCAGTCTCCTTCTGTTTAGGGGCTGGCAGGCACCTGGCGCTTGGGACAGTCCCCCACAGTGCTCCGGGTGGAAGCAGTAATGAACCAGAGGCAGCCAGTGGCGTCTACCAGCTTGGAAGGTGCCACAGGAGCAAAACCTTCACTGACCGGAGCAGGGCAGCTCAGAGCACCTGGATTAGGGCTGGGAACCTGCTGCCATCACTGCTTGGTCTGCATTTTCACTGGGAATGGCACACAGCTGGGCCACCAACTCCAGATTTTACCTCCTGCATGAAGTTATTCTCAATTCCCTGTATATTCTAGGGCCTGCCTAAAGGATGGGTGAAGAATCTGCTGATGAGGACTCTAATCAGTTTTGAGAGCAGGTAATTTCTCAGCTAGAGATCATCTCCAAACAGGAAATCAGATTCAGGAGATACCTGCTTTATGCAGCACATCATGGTGGACTCGAGCAAAGCTTGTGGTAATAAGCAGAGCTGGAATAAGAAGATCATAACTAACATTATGCATTAATTACTTCACAATCCTCCTACCAGGTGTGCTTTCCTATCTCTCTTATCTCTAGGATTAATGGAACAGGAATAATTCTAGACCCAACCCTGGCATCAGGGCATGTTTTTTTGGTGATGTTTCTCCTTTCTAAAACTGGAGGAAAGATGTTCCCTGCCTTCATTGTGCGTTTAGAGGCTGGCAGCGTGCCTGAGATCGTAGTAAGACACAAAAGCATCTGATGGAAACGGCCACTGGATGGAGCCTTAAAGGTCATAACAATTCCCGGCTCCGGTACAGATGGTGTTCGCTGATGAAAAACACCAAGCGAGAAAGCAGTGAGCGTCAGGGCTGCGGGATGCTGCAGAGCCCAAACCCACTGCCCTGATCCCAGCTCCAGACACCTGAGCCAGCTGCCAACACCTCTGCCTGCTCCTGCCCCCGGGTCCTGCCCTCGCTGTGGCAGCTGTAGATTGCTCGGGACAGGGATGCACTCACACCCCGGGATGCTCCAAAACACCTCACCAAACACGTTGCTTCATTCAAGACAAACAAGACAAACAGATAAAGTGACTTTGTGAAGAGAATTCCAGTTTTGATTAAAACCCACAGACCTGCAAACCTCAGCTCCCGCTTGAATAAGGATGAGGATAATATTGGCAGGAGAAAATGAAAACATCTGACAATATCTGAAGCAGAAGTGTGGCAGGGTGTCAGCTTTGGGAAGGGGGTTCCCAGCTTTCTCCTGGACAGGGTCTGGTGTGCCGAGTCCTTGGCGGCTCCACTCCTTGCAGCCCAGGGAAGGGGTGAGGCAAACTCAGCCAGTGGGATAAGGATTTTCTGGATGAGTGGACGAACGTACTCAGCAAAAGGGGCTCTACAGGGGGGACGAGGGCCATCACTGGGTCCAGCTGTTGGGACTCATCCTCATGGCACACCCAGAAGCCCAGGGGCTGATGGAGAGCTACGGGGGGTGCGGTGCATCTTGGAGGGGATGTCAAACAGCGCTCCCTCTGTGCAGGCGCTCTCCCTTTAAAGCAATCCCGGGGCCGAGAGCGGGG
>VZRQ01004836.1:0-13611 GCA_013397975.1 Machaerirhynchus nigripectus | reverse complement strand
GGAGAGCGGCGGGGAGCGGGGCGAGGGAGCCCGGCCGAGCCCTCCCGAGCGGCGGAGGATGCGCCGAGCCCCGGGGAGTCGAGCCCAGCTGCAGCGCGGCGCGTCCCGCCCGGCCGCCGCCCCAGCCCGCGCAGGTAACGGCAGCGGAAGGGATCGGGGGCATCGGGATGAGGTTTTGTGGGGGGAGAATATCCATTCCCCCGGAGGCAGGGGGGACACCCATGGTCCCTGGGGACCTGCGGCTGTGCAGCGTATCACTCGGCAAGTGGGACTTGATTCCCTCGCAGCGGGGCTGAGATGACGGAACGGTCCCCCCGCGCAGTGAAGGGCTCCCCCGGCGCGAAGAGCTCCCTGGGGCAGGCAGAGACGGGGTCGCCGTGCTTTGGCCCCCCCGCAATGCCCCGAGGGGCTGGAGGCCCAGCTCGGAGCGACGGCAGATGCTCAGTGCCAACCTCAAAACCGCCCCGGATCGAAGCTCGGCTTTGAGGTTGGATGCATCCAGCAACCTCAGGCAGCTGGCGCGGGAAATAGGCGAAGCGTGGCGTGGGGTGACAGGTTCCCATCTTGTCACCTGCTCCCCAAAACCGGCCAACTTTGGGCTGGTGCTCTGGGGCACCTGACCCCCAGTGCTGCCGGTGGGGGCAATGGGAGCCAGTCCTTGCTCAGACTAAAGCTACAGGAGATGACAAGGGTGCCTAGAACATCACAGCTGGGTCCCTAGGGACTGCTGGCTCTGTGAAGGAAGATATCCCAGGTTTAGCAACAACAGGGGTTCGATTTGATCCCAGACACTTTGTTTCTAGCTCTCTGTTCATCAGAGGATCTGCCCGCCTAGGGAAGCTGCCTGCGTGCTTCTTACATCTTGTTCCCCTGCTAAATTAGGGCAAATTGCCAAGCTGGCCCCCTGCTCCCTTGCCCATGTCTCTATTGAGAAACTGAGTCTCATCTCATGTTCCTCGACTTGTACGGGAGCAACCCACCACAACAGCGACCCGAGGGCCCCGGGGCTCTCCTTTTATCTGCTGCGCTGCTAACGGAGGAGAGAGAGGTTTAATTATCCTCAAGTGTCAGTTCAAGATAGATCTGCTGGGACACAGCTCTTGGCAGGTGCAAAATAACAGGACGTTTTCATGCATGGGAGGCTGAGCTGGGAACATTTCAGTGGTTTAATTGGAAGGGTTCATATCAGGGTACAGAAAATGGGACGGTGCAGGCTCCAGCAGTGATCCCAGTGCTGCAGCCGTGGGAAGGGAAGATGGATGCCAAAGGCTAAGAACTTTGTTGTATTGTTTTGTGGGCTTGGAGCACAGCAGGTGCTCTGGGCTGGCAGCACAGCCTCAAGTCCATGCTGTCCTCTGAGGTGCCAATGTGTTTTCAGCCTCACTTTGGTTTCTCAGCTTTTCAGTCGGTTCCCATGAGTGTCCTTGCAGGGCCACTGGGAGATGTGCCCTGTTTTATGGGGCATCCGAGAGCTGAGAGTGAGTGAATTGCTCAGAACCAGGGCACTCTGGAGCTGTCTTCTAGGCATGTGAGGTGGGATGGCCTCAGGGCTTATGGAACAGCTTTTCCTCCCTCCTCCTGCCAAAATCCCTGAAATGGTATACAGGAGAGCTCATGCTTTTGAAGAGTTTTAGTTTGCCAAATCCATGGGGAAAAGCCCCTTCCCTCACCAAACAGCTGTGGCATGGGACTTAGACTCCTGGGGCATGTCTCCACCCTGCCTGGGCTGCAGTGCTGGATGCATGAAGCATCTGTCTCCTCATCTCCTGTCCAATCCACACTGTGGCTTTTGGCCCCTGGAGTCGGATTTGGATCAGAAAGCAGAACCTCCTCCAGCTGTGGCATCCCACAATAGCCATATTTCGACCACAAAATGAGACCTGTGTCCAGACCCTGTAACCATCCTGGTCTGGGACAGTCCAGCACGAGGAAGAAGGATGTCCTACTTTATTTTATTGTTCATCAAGATATGCTGAGCTCTTCTCTGTGCTCATTCCCAGGGGACCATGGGACAAATGTTGTGAAGAAACAGTGCCCCCATCTCTTCTGGCTCCTTTGAGGGGATATGGTATCCTGATTTTCTGGTGAAGTCACGGTGTTGTGCTATTGTAGTTATGTTCCTTGTTTTAGGGTCCAAGATAATGACTTAGCTGTGCTTCATTTCAGTGCTGGGTGTAACAAGCCAGCCCCCATGCAGTTCCTACCAGCATGAAACAGCAGCTGGCATTAGAGGCCTGGGGTTGGTCCTGTCTCATCTATAGCAATCATGTTCTAGCTCCCCTTGCTAATTGTTAGTGTCTTTTTCTGACACTGTGAGAGGACATTCAGTAAACACGGTGAGTTTTGTAGTTGTGCTGGGATGGTGTTTTCAGGAAGACCCAATTATTAAATGTCATTTTGGCATCATCCCCTACCCACTTGTGCTTGGTGAATGCTGCCATTTGCTTGTAGCCATGCTCCAGTCCCGCCAGCGTCACATCCCGCCTTTCAAATCTGCATTAGTGAAACTTGTAAGTTGTTGCTTGGGTAAAAACCTTGTGCATACTCTTGGTGCTGTCACCTGTGTGCTGCTGGTCCTGGTGCAGGAGTGCTGGGTATCTGGCTAGGGGTGGCTTGAGGGAGGGCAGCTCTGAGAGGAGGCTTTCTGTCCTTTGTCATAGTTAACTGTGGCTGAGTCTCTGACAAAGGCATTTTGGAGGTGAGATTGAGGAGCAGAGGCTCCTCCTCACTTCTCCTTGGAGGTCAAGCATCTGGGAGATGGGCTGGACCAAGTAGGAGCAGAACCCTCACTCATTTCAACTGCAACAATCTTTTGGTGCCACCTGTGACAGGAACATATTTAGACTTGATATATATCCCCCACCTTGATTTTGGGCTTTGGATCAAGGTGTAAGAGCTTTTGATGCTTGCACACACAATAAGGGAAAAAAAAAATTAAAACCACAATCCTCAAAATGTTTGCAAATCCAAGAGCTTATCCTCACCGTGGGTAGGCAAAACTAACCAAAGGTAGGATCAGTAATCACAGAATCAGCCACTTTCATCATCAAACATGAGGGCTGGGACACAGCTAGCACAGAGCAGCATAACCACACAGAGTCCCTGGGGGGATGGTCAGGATCTGGCACCATGGGTTTTTCCTTTAATACTTTTACAGTGAGCAGCTTGGCAATCAGCAGGGATCTGAGCCATACATGGATGGGGTTGGGCTTCAGATGGGTGTGACGAAGAAACAAAGGCTGCTTGTGGTACCAAAGGCACATGCTGAACGAACCTCTTGCTGGGGCTCTGCAAGGGGCAGTGGCTGATTCAGGACCAAATGGGCTGAGCTAATGCAAGCCCCCACCTTTGTCAAAGGGGTCTGATAACTTTAACCAGTAACTGAAGTGCTAAGAAGGGAGAACACCAACACTTTTAGCCTAGGGAGGAGATTTAAGCCATCCCTGCAAAGCTGAGAACATCCTCTCTGGAGATCAGCACATCAATGCCAGCAGTAATAACAGTAAAGGGGCTGGTTTTACAGCATCCCATCACTTTAGCCCCTCTCCTACATCCGCTTGCCACCGAAGCCCCTCTCCAGTGAGGCCAGTCCCTGCTGTTGGTGAGCAGGGGCCATCCTCTCTCTGTACTTGGTGTGGTGGGGAGGTGGAGTGGTAAGGTGGAAACGGATCAGGCTGTCCTGGCACATCGGCATCAGTGGTGCACGATACCCCGAGGCAGCCACTGCTGAAGCTGACTGTGTGGGGTGTGTGTAGTAACAGTGGGGAGAAGATGGGCTGGCATCTGGCCTTCAGATCTGTCCTTCTGCCATGCTGAAAGCAAACACAGAGCCAGAAGCAGGGCAGGTGGCATCTCCCTCACTGGCGCTTGTGCTGAGCCAGGCTGGTGTGTGCTCCATGGGCAACAGCAAGCCCAGGTTGCCCCAGAGGAAAGTGCCAGTGGACCAGGACAGCACATCTCTTGGGAAAGTCAGCAGGGACCCAGAAACTCAGCCCACAGGGAGCACTGCAAGGCTGAAGGTTTTTTCCCAGCATATTTGGACCAGGACATCAGCTGGAATGACAGCATTGCCCAAGCACCCCAGTGGTTTCAGAATCTGGGGTCAGGCCAGTCCATCTGGAGTTTCATGGCATTATCTCTTAAATGCCTTTAACTGCAATAGGATGGCCTGGCTGATTGGATTGTGCTCTGTAATTAATTAGCTGGGTGCACCGTATGGGAAGCAGCATCAGTGAGAAGAGAGGGGGGAATCTGCCGGCAAGAGCAGATTAAGCTTCAAATGTCCATTTTTCATTAAAGCAGCCTCGTGCAGTGTTAGTCCCTGGGCACAGGGGGTTAGTTCCAGGGTCTTGGCCCTTTTCCACAAGAGGAAGTGTTGTTTTGCTGCCTGACCCTTACCCCGGTGCCTATGTCCTGAGAGCCCCAACCAACTTGCCTAGACTCAGGGACCACTAGGAGGGAAGAGCTTGTTCAGGCTGGGATGTGTTGGGGATGGTGAGGGGATGCTCCCTCCTGCCAGGGTGACAGACCCTGCAAGGACTGTAGGATGGCTCCAGGGGTCAGAGGCTGCTGGGCACGGCTGGCAGAAGTCCCATTGCTCTTCCCTCCTGCACCAGAGCCCATGGGCTTCTCCCCACCGCACTCGTGCTCCCAAACCTGCTGTGCTGCTGCTCAGCTGCTTTGTCTACTTTTAGCATCCATTTGTGCCTTTAAACAGACAGCATCCCCCTTAGGGTGGGTTTTTTCCTTTGTGTTTACTGTGGGGATTAATCAGGACCTGCAGTGTAAGGGAAACCTGCAACGGCTCCTTGTTTATTGTTTGATTTATGAAATGCTGCTGGGCTGGGCTCATGTTTCGGGTCTGTGCTGTTTTTTTAAGGGGTGCACTCAGGGACTGTTGTGGGAAAGAGGGGGTGTCCCTGTCTGCCCTGGGCAGGGGTCTCTCCTGGGCATGGCATCCTTTGGGCCTGGGGTCCCTCCCTCCCTCCCTGGGTCCTGTTCAGGTGGAGGACTGAGGGCTCTTCTCAGGGTACCTCCCCTGTGAGGTGAGACCTGTTTCCTGCTCAGGTGCCCCCACCAATCCATCCAACACCCATGGTTCTGTCTGCAGCTCCCAGGTTCCTGCAGCGCCCATGTGGAATGTGGTGAGCTGCGATGTTTGCTGCTAACAGGCACCTCTGTGCTCTTGTAAAATTTCAATCTGGCTTGCGATGGGGAAACTGAACTTTTCCCGTAAGTGCCTACTCAAAATGGTCCCTTCACCTGTGTTTGGGGGCCTGGGATGGGCTCTCCCCCTCCTCAATGCTGCAAGGAGGTGGGCGGGGAGGAGGGCAGTGTAAAACTCCGGAGGGTTGTTGTTGCCGCCAAGCTGGAAAAGTGTTGTAATGCCCTCTGCTCCAATGGCTGATAAATCTTCGAGGAAAAAACAAAGAAAAACCAACAAAAAAAGCCATGTGCCTGCTTAGCTTAACCCACAAAGGAAAACCACGTCATTTTAAAAAGAAAAGCTGTTAAAAATAGAATTTTTTAGCAGAGAATGCCACTCAGAGGAGTCAATGAGCTCCATTTCAAGAGCTGGGAAACAAAACGCTCCAGGGGCTGTGAAAGGAAGTCTTTCCTTTTCCAACTCCCTGAGTGTCAGGTGTGGCTCCTCAAGCTTGTTGTTTTCCATCTGGTTATGCCAGATCCAGCCAGGCTGTGGTGGTCACTGGCTGCTCCTGGCTGCTGCTGCTTGCTGGAAGTGGGAATTCAAGATCTTGGGAAGGGGAGAAGCTGTGACTCAGACTTGTGTTATATCTTACCTTGGGTTTCCCACTCGCCAACAGGGCTGAAAGGGAGGTGGTGAGCCCCTTCTTTATTTATTTAATTTTTAATTGGCTAAGGAGCCCTCTCATTTGCTTTGGTTCTGCTAATGAGATGCGCCTCGCTCTGACAGCATGTCACAAGCAATAAATTTCTCCGGAGCTTCTGGGCTGCGTGGATGCCCTCATGCTCCCGCCTGGCTCACCCTCCTCCACATCACCCTGTGCTGCTGCCCCAGCCTGGCCCTTCAGCATCATCCCAGCGAAGGAGAGGAGGGTTGGGAAGAGAGGTCTGGGTGTGAAATTGGTGGTCTCTTTGGGCTGGCCTCTAGGCTGGGGATTTGGGGGCTTCCTACATGGTTTGTCTGGGCTAGAATTTGGAAAGTAGAAATCGCCAAGGACCCAGACAAGCTGTTGTTTAGCAGCCATGATCTGTGTTGTGTTTTCCCAAAGATCTCAGCTGTGCCTCAGGGTGTGAGCACTGTGCCAGGCTCCAGCTAATCTCACCAGGGGCTTGGGCTGGCTGGCAGTGAACCAGCATGCCAGTGAAGATCCTATGGAAGACTTTAATTCCCATAAAAAATGCATTTTTTATTGGAAGGTTTTGCAGAAACATGTCTCCTTTGGGGAGGAAAGAAGGGGGATGGTCTTCAATAGTAAAATCGAGATGGATCCATGATTTTCAAGGCATTTCCCATGGGGCTTTATCAAAAGCGGCCTGGCTGCTGCAGGAGGGTGCAGAGATGAAATTCTCCTTCCTTGCCATCCTGCTGTTGTCAGGGTTTGGGGTGCAGTCGTCCTGGGATCCTTGCTCTGGAGCATCCTTGTGTGCATTAGGAGCATGTAGTATAGGTATTGTGTCATATAGATGTTACATGATGCTGATGCAGGTGAGGAGAAGGGTCATGGGTGAGCTGAGGGCTGCCACCCTGGGGCAGAGATGCTCAGCCACATCTGACCAGAGCAGAAGGGGTTGGATGCTGCTTTGTTTGAGGGCATGGACACCTTGGTGCTGTTCATCACCTCTTGCTGGGTGACACTAACCTTCGCTCTCCTGGAGTCGTTAAGGGACTGCTTGAGGTTTCAAATCATTGATGGGAAGCACCAACTATTAGCACTTCTTCTCTTTGTATTCGTGATGGATTCTCTTTAGGCGTTGCTCTTAGTGGCTCTCCACTGTTAGCTTTTGTTTTCTCCTCAATAGCTTGTCTAATAAACGCCATTATCTTGGGCACAAATCTACTTCATGTCTCAATTCCACTTGGCGAGAGTTGGTAATAACAGCTGAACAACATCCTTTGAAAAGGGACTCTGTCACCAGCAGCCCTGGATGCCACTTCTCCGCTTCCCACACTTGTCCCCAGAGCAGATAAAGACAAGGGGAAGGCGCGTGGCCAGAAAGCAAAAGGGACATCGTCCTGATAAATTGGATGTCTGAGCGGTGCCGGCAGCAGTCACTGCAGCAGCTCCAGGGATCAGGGCAGCTCGGGCCCTGCCACCTTGGTCATTAGAGGAGATGTGCTTATGGCCTGGGATCCTTCCTAATTACAGCAGATTAGAGGGAAAGGATAGTGGTGAAAGGTGACGACTTGCAGGGAAGATCAGGAGTATTTCTTAGAGCTTGAAGGAGCTTCCCATCTGTGGCCAAATCAAGCTGTTGCCTCCCAGTCTGAATCTGGTCCTGAAAAGGCTCTAACTGGTAGCTGCTGGGTGCTTACTGGGTTTTGGGTCAGCCTGCGGGTCCATGAGGGGAAGTATTAAGGCAGCTCTGTGTTTTTGCTGAGGGCAGCACATTCCCAAGTGTGTTTAAGCCCATGGAGACCTGACTCTGATGTCACTGCCGTGACTTTTGTTACTGTCCCTACTGCATGAGCACATGAAGCAGAGGGCGAGCAGTGTTCTAATTAGAACAAACTCTATTTATTTCTGCTGGACAAGGCTGCGCTCAGCTGCTGTGTTTTCAGAGCTTCCCAAGGAGGATTTCCCATGCTCAGGGGGAAGGGGACCACCAGTGGGAGCAAGCTGCCCCACCTCCTCTCAGTTGTCCCATTGCTGGGACGTCTGGCTGCTTCCAGTATCTGTCCCCTCCCTGAGTTATAAATACTTTATCTTCTCAGTGCCTACTGCATCAAATATTTTATTTTTAAATGGCATTTTCTTTTTCTGTTTTTTCCTGACTTGGTTCTTGTATTTCAAAACACGCCTGCCACGCGCGTGCTCTCAGCTCAGACATGCTCTCGGCTTCCCCCCAAATGTAATTGCTTTAAAACTGCAGATAGTTGGCGAAAGCAATTTTCTCTCCATTACGGAAGACTCCAGCTCCTCTCATCCTTCATGCAAGTCACTCTCCCCCAGCCCTGCCTTCTCTCTGCTGCTGTGCAATGCTCAGCACCAGGGCTTGTGGTACCTCTGCTTTCCAGAATGACGTTCTCGCTTTCCCAGGCTCGAGTGCTGCACGGTGGGGACCTCTCTGCGGGGGATAAGTGGCTTCTACCACAGCTTCTGCTGAGCAAGGGCGATGCTTGCTGGCAGCAAAGCCCTTCCCTTGGCCGCGCCAGTCTCCCTGGCGGGATGGGTACCTGTGCCAGGCACGTGTTCACCGCGGTTTTGCAGCTCCACCGTGCGCACGTTTAACATGCTCTTTCTGTCCTCAGGACGTGTTGGGCTTTCAAAGCCATTAATGATGGAAAATAAATTGAAATCTGAGAGAAATAATCTTTAGGCATTCTCTGTAGGCCTTGTCTTGCCTTGCCTTCCTCAGCCATGTTGAAGGCTGTGGCTGGAGGGGAATATAAATGAGGAGGAGCCCCAGGTCTCTGATCTGTTGTGATGCCTTGTGCTCAGTAGATCTTGGTGCAGAGAGCCTGTCTGCTCACTGGTGCTGATAAACCCAAGGGGGGCTGGAGAGGGTGGAAGCCATGAGGGGTTGATGGACCTTCCTGGAGGGCTTGGGGTCCTGAGTTAAATGAGATTAGCCCATTAGACCCTGGCATACCAGGGTCTGAGGGTCTGTGCCCTGCGTGGGGGGTTTTAGTGTCACTCTGGAATGGGGCAGCAGTTGTCTTTGGTTCTGCACCAACCTGTCCTGGGGAACCAGGCCCTTGTGTCAGCTACCCACACTGCAGATGGAGTTACATCACAGGTAAATGAACCTGAACATGCTCATGCACACTACGGCTGCAGTGTTCCCTGCCCTGTCCTCAGACCCCATAAAGTGCTGATCTCCTGCTTGGAGGGGAAGAAGGGATCCCTGCAGGACCACCACCCACATCAGGTAGGGATCATGCTGGTCATCCCCCCATGATGTCCCTACTGAGGCTAGCAGCATCTCCAGAAGCACCCAGAAATGTCTTGTCTGGGCAACCTCACAGCACGAGAGGATCCAGTGGCTTTGTCAGCATCAAAGCTTTTGGTCCCTGGAGGAGAGCCAACGTGCCATAAGACCTGCTCATTTCTCCTGCCCTGTTCCTGCAAAGTGAGCGTGGAGCTGGCACAGACCAGGAGTCCACAGGGAGCCATAGCTCACACCGGCCTCTGGCAAGAGGCTGTTAAAACACCACTGCCTATCTTAGCCGGCCCCTGGGCTGCTCTTGGATATGAACCAGCCTTGTAATGAGAGCTTTCTCTATGTCTGTTTGTTTTCTGAACATCAGTTTAATGTCTGGAAAATCCTGGTGCAGCAGAGCCTGGAGCACTTCAAAGATGCTGCAGGAGAGGAGGGGGCTCTGTAGGGACCCTGCCTGTGCCGGGCGTGGAGAGAAACCTGGCTGGCCACCACAGCCAGCTTCCATTTCCAAGGGACTTGGCTTGGGGTGCTGAGAGAGACACTGAGCTTTGCTCCCACAGCACAGATCTGTCGCTGTGAGAGCCTGGCATGGTACATACCATGTCCTCCCAGCCTTGGATATTTGAAGATGCCTAGATGAAGAGCTGAGAGTTTGGGTGGGGAGGATTCATGGGTCTGAAACCTGCTGTAGTTGTCACATGAGCATGTTGAGTGGTGCTCGTGCATCCCTCTCTTAGGGGATGATGCTGGTGGCTTGCACTCCTCACTAGGATGGAGTCAAGGCCATTGGGCTGCTCCAAGGTGCTCCATAGCTCCCCAAAGTGGCACTTCTTGCAGTGGTATCTTCCCAGCCACATAGTTCTGTGTTGTCTTAATGGTGTCAAGCTCTGAATGAGCTTGGGCAATTTGCTTTATAAAGCAATGCACTAAATATGTCAACACTCAGTGCATGTTTTTAATATAATATTTCAGATTGTTTTGAAAGAAGCCAAGATCCTGCTTTCCCTCTTCATTAGGAACATTTTATGTGAAAGAGATGAACAATAGAGAGAGTTTGCCAGAGAGAAAGCTTTCCCAAGTATTTGTTGCTGCTGAGAAATCAGCTGCTTTTTACAAAAAAACCCTCAATGCATAACTATCAGGGCAATTAAGCAGCTTGTAAGCTGCCAAGGAAGGTTGTAGAATTGGCTTTGCTGGAGATGTTGGAGGCCAGGCTTGACCGTAGTCATTGGGTGTGCTTTAGGCACAGTAAATCCCAGTTTCCAAAGAGGAAATGGACTAAATGACCCAACAGTAGCCCCTGGCCTCCTGGGAGTTCCAGACAGACAGTCTGAGCTGCTCTGGCATGAGCAATTCCAGGCTGATGGAGTGAGTGGGTTTGCGAATCTCATGCTGTTTCAGCCCAGAATTGATGGATTTGGCTTTTAACTCAGTTCCCAGCAGGACCAGGGGTGGGTTCTGTCCTGGTCTCCAGCTGGGAGACTTGGTCTTCTGCCATGGAAAGGGTAAGACCTTCTGCCTGCCTGGTTGCAAAGCTCTGTTCTGGCTGGAGCTACTCAAAAGAAAAGAAACCCAAAAAATCCCGCTGCAGTACTTTCATCAGGGAAACTGGGTTCATGTCTGTTCTCCAAAGAGTTTCTCTTTCATCAGAAGTTAGAGGAAACTTAGAGGGAACTGAAAACTTCCCTCTTCAATGAGGACAGACCCAGAGAGATGATGGGAGGAAGCTGTCAAAGCCCCTGCCAGTCCTAGCTCTCTTTCCATCAGGCCTCCTCATCTGAGGTCCCAAGAGGTGTTCTGAGATGACTTCCTCATGAAAGGGAGGGCAACCAAGAGCCTGGAGCCTTCCCATCATGGAAAAGCCTGTCTGAAAGGCAGGGAGCCCCAGCCTCATTAGCTGGAGCAGCTGGCACTGGGGTAGTCAACCCTGGAGAGGGATTTGAGTGAAGAGGGCAATCCTACAGCCAGAATCAGCCCAGGAGAAATGCTCCAGAGGGGAGATGGTGCAGATGCTGGCACGACAGCTGGCTGTGCCGGGATGTGGGCTGTGGTGGGATGCTCTGACCCAGGGCAGGGCAGGAGGGAAGTGACTGGGTGGCTGCGAGGTGACACCTGGCATTTTGTGTGTGTGCTCACTGCAAGATGCTGCTGGGTCAGAGGAGAGGGTCCCTGGGGATTCTGCTGCCCTGCTGCACCCAGGACAGGCAGGATCTGGTTTTCCTTCACCTCCTGGTAATCCTGTACTCAAATATTCTTGCCGCAGATTCTTTTTTTTTTTTTTACCACTCCTAAATGGAGAGTTTAAGCCTATTCTTTTGTTTTCTGTGAAAGGAGCAGTAAATCCTTTATCCTGCCTGGCTATTTCTGTGTGCGTATTTTCTCATTGTGCTCTAGCTTGTCAGCTGTGTCAAAGCCCGGAAACCTTGGCCTCTGTTGGACTTCAGACGTGGATTTCTCTGTATTTAACAACACAGGCTCCCTTGGACTAACGGTTCTTTTTTCTCCCCTTGGTGTCTTTTTTTTCCTTTTTTCCAAAAAATAACTGGTTAAAAAATCCCTGACAAGAGGGAGCGAGCAGAGTGGTTGTTGGGTTCATTCCCAGCACATCCTGCCAGTGCTGGCAAGGAATCACAGCCAGCATGTCCTTCTGTCCCCCTGTGCCTCTGGGGTACCAGGGCTGCCCAGGGAAGGGGAACCCCCCGGGTGAGGGAGCTTTCCGGAGATTAGGTTGGGATCGGCGGGTGCCTAATGCTCAGGCAGTGGATGTGATGAGCACAAAGGCAGGATTTCGGCGGGATTAGCCGGGGGAGAGGCGGATGGATGGCTGCCTCTGCGCTGGGGCCGCGTGCAAGCTCCGGCTGCTGTGCCCACTCCTGGGAGCAAGCGTGGGGTGTCTCCCTGGGGGGATCTGATGGAGTGACAGCCAGTCAGCCTTTCCCAAGGCTGAGGAAGAGAGGAAGAATGGGCTGTGGCACTAGTGGCTGCAGGAGGGACCGAGGATAGTGGCAAATGAACTGCAGCCTGCTCCATGGCCCAACAGTGGTGGCAGCAGCCTCAGGAAGCTGACAAGGGAGGCTGGAGAATTGGCTTTCCTGGAGATGTTGGAGGCCAGGCTTGACCACTGGGCATACTTTAGGCACAGTAAATCCCAGTTCCCAAAGGGGGAATAGACTAAATGACCCACCAGCAGCTCCTGGCCTCCTGGAAGTTTCAGAAATACGGTCTGAGCTGTGCTGGCATGAGCAATTCCAGGCTGGAAGAGTGAGGGGGGTTGTAAATCTTGTACTGTTTCAGCCCGGAATTGATGGGTTTGGCTTTTAACTCAGTTCCCAGCAGGACCAGGGTGGGTTCTGTCCTGGTCTCCAGCCAGGAGCCCAGCAGGCAGTGACCCACATTCCCTGGGGTCAGCTCCACCAGCTGTGCTGGTGCTCCATGAATGCCATGGCAGCTCACCACACCAGGCAGCATGGGTGTTTGTGCAAGAACAGAAGAATAAACAATGGAAACTGTGATTAATTAGTGCAGCTAATTAGCAGTGTGCTTGGCCTGGGCTGGAACTTGGTGAGGTGCCAAAATCAGAGAAGCCACAGGAGAAACTCTGGTTGTAACTGCTTTGGGGAGGGAGCAGGGAAGGGGAGAGGATGCTTTCCCATCACCTCTTTGCAACTTGCCACACGGAGAGGTCGGACTGGGGCCATCATTCCCCTTACACCCTGCAGGTTCTGCTGTTGCCATCCCCAGCAGCATCTTCCCATTCCCTGGTCGTGCCTGTGCTGAGAGATCGCTTCCCTAGCCACAATCAGCTTCAGGAGCTGGGTGTTACATCAGTGCTGCAGGTGTTAATTAATGAGCTGTCGTTAGGGTCGGTGGGGTTGCTTTCTCCATGGAATAGGATCCTGCTTGCTTGCCTTCCCCTACACCATATAGCCGCCTTTTTCCTTGCTCTCCATTTGCAAATTAGCGCAAGGACCATGATCAGCAAACAAATTTGCAGCGAGCTCATGGTAGGCTTGGAGATTTGGAAGAATCCTTGGCAAATATTTGCCAGCCTCCACCGCAAAGTTCGTGAATAACTTTTCATGACTGAGAGATGCCGAGCTTAGCTGGCAACTTGGGGTAGGACGGCAGACCTCAGGTAGGGTATGGCTGCTAAAAAATACCTGAGCTAAGAGGTGTTTTTTAATTTGCTTCCACCCCTCCTGTCCCCTGCCCTCACGCTGTGCACCGTGGAGACAGGCGGAGATGGGATACACGTGGCCGCCACGTTGGCTGGTGCACGTCGGTGTCAGGCCCAGCCCGCGGCCGCCGGGCACCGGCACACCGGGGCACAGCACCTACAGGTCAGCGCAGCTCCCGCGGGCTGCGGGACGAGGGGAACGGGCGAGCACCCTCACACCCGCTTTTCCCTTCCGCGGGGTGCGGGGTGGGCATGGGAAGGGGAGGGCGCGGGGCCGCGGAGGTCCTTGTTGTCGCCGCTGGATGGGTGGGCGGGAGGCGGTGGGGTGGGTTTGGCGCTCGCGGCCC
>VZRQ01004832.1:187213-318142 GCA_013397975.1 Machaerirhynchus nigripectus | reverse complement strand
TGTCTGTTATCAGGGGTGGGTCATAACAGGGGATAACAGCTAATGGCTCACAGCTGGTGGTAATAGAATACTTAAATACATCTATATTGTAACCTAGGACAGTTATCAGTGCACCAAAGGAAGAGTCTTCAAAGAGAGGCAGAGCAGAGATGAGAGCACTAAGAAATGTTTGAGCTCGTTTGGAGTTGGTTTGAGTAAAAGAGTTGCTCTGAGCTAGACACCAGATGTCCAGTTGTAATGGTTTGAACCTGAGTTGATGGACTGTTGTTTAGACCAATAACGCTTCTCGAAATTCACATATTTAAATTGTGTGGGAGACCGGGAAATTTCTCTTCCTTCCGGCCTTTGGGCTGGTAAGGTCTCTGGCCCCAGGCAGACCGGGCTGGGCCTGGTAGGGCCTGGCCAGGCCTGACCGGACCTGACCACTCGGCCCCAGCAGGGGCTGGGGCCAGACCCACAGCTTTGTGAGGGCCATGATGCCCCCCCACCTTCTCTGGGGCAGCCAGAGATGGACTTTTACAGCTCTGGCCAAAACCAGCTCCTGACTGCTGCCCAGCAGAGAGCATGTGACCACCAGAGAGATAAGTTCTAGCTGCAAGCCAAGGCCCAGGTAAGATTAACCCCTTCTGAACTGTAAATTCCCCAGTAGAGGTGAGACCTGCCACATCCATCCTCTCCCAGGTCAGAGGAAAGGGAAAGGCAAAGGCACGTGAATAGATAGGCACATGATAGAATAGATACGTGAAGCCCAGAGGGAGGAGATAGAGGAGGTATTTTAAACCTAGAAGCTGGAATTCTTTTGTAAAGCTATGGTGATGGACTATGATACATCAGAATCCCTTGTAATTTCGTGATAAGCATGGGGGGTGGAGCTGTTCAAATTGAACATGAGCATGAGATGAGCAAAGATGCCTGTGCTGGAATCAGTAAATGTTGAAGTAGCTGTGATTCACTGAATAGCCTGATCAGAGAGAAATGGTGGCNTGTGGGGAAAGCTGTAAGTCGAGGGAAGGGACTTTCACATGCCAGCAGAAAACCACCCCGGGCGGCTGTTGTGCTGTGACAGTGGAAGCCACGAGACGACTCCTTCTTGTGGAGAAGCCCCATAGCATGGGCAAAAGAGACCCCTCTCCGTCAGTGAACTGATGAAAGAATGTTATAGAGTTGGTAAACTGACTGAAATAATCTCAAGTTTGTGCCTTTATGTTGTAACTGGGAAGAGGAGAGAGGATGGGGGAAAGAGAAGTGTTCTGAAGGTGTATTTTGACTTTTATTAATCCTTTTTCTTTTAGTTTAGTTAATAAACTTCTTCATGTTCTTTAAGTTTAGAGCCTGCTTTGCATTCCTCCTAATTCTTATCTCACAGAAGGTAAGAAATGCGAACAAACCCACTACACCAGTTCAGGAAGCTACAGAACTGGCTGCTGTTAGGCAGCAATGTGTGATCTTAGTTAAAACAGGTGTTGTAAAAAGGCTGCAGCATTAAGCAATCTGATTATAATGAAGTTAAAATTCTTTAGAAAAGCAGGACTAATTTCCAAGGACATTCGTTCCTATTTGGTCCCAGCCGTCCTGCCTCTGGGACCAAAACTACTATATTTAGAGGACACCACATTACTGAACTGGTGAAATAGTTCTAATGAAGAGCATTTATGGTGATGCTCTTATGGTCTCTTTCTGTCCTCTCTTATACTGCAGTACAACCTCATCTGGCTTCTCCTTGAACTGGTCCATGCATACGGCTGGCAGAGAGGAATTCACAGTAAGCCACTCTTGTGTAGACCTGCCAGCATTTTCAAAGCTGGTTTGTGTAGCTCCACATCATGCTGCAGTGCATGATACAGACTTATCTTTCCCTCCCTGAGCATGCAGCCATTGTAAATGTTTATATAGGCAGAAATATAACTGAGTGCCTGGGGATTGTGCCCCTTGTCTAAAATAACCTGCTTAAGCATAGGGTCAGAGAGACTGATCATATGCCTCAATTAGATACATTTCTCAGTGCTCCTGGAGGATCAAACAGGAACATGTCTTTGCAATTTTTGTTGTATCTCAGTCAGGTTATCCATATGGAGATACACATAGCCTTTCAACAAAGAATTTAAATAAAAACATCTTTTGAAACCCTAAATGCTGCATGGACAATGTGTGTCTCTTTGACTGATAATATGAGGAGAAAATAACCCCTTCAAAACTGCATTCACTGAGTTACCAAAAATCTACAGGATGCTAGTAATAATAAAACAGCTCAAAAGGGCAGATATTCCTGACAACTACTAAGATTAAAAGAAGATAATACAAATCCCAGAAGTGTAAGTCTGATAGAGTGTTTGATCACAATCTAGAAAAGATACAGCAATAAAAGACAGATACCCATAACATATCGTGTTATGTAAACCTCTCTGTTTTCAGCTGTTACATTTTTGAGGCAAAAATGCTGAATTATAGTTTCCTGAAATTTGATCCCTAAACAATTTTGAGTTAATATACATCATAATCTCCCGAGATTACAAACATGTGTTTTCCTCCCTCAAAATCTAAACATGGTGCATTTTCTTATGAATTTAGTTTCTCATATATACCTTTTTTTAAAAAGCATATCTGGAGGAGATGTAATTGCCCAAAATAATGGTTGAAGAAAGAGAATAATAATAATAATAATAATAATAATATGTTTTCTATCTATGAAGTAATTATTGTACATTTTCTCAAAGAATGCAGCCAATGTTAATTTTTTGAAAGGCTTGAATGGGCCACTGCATTGAAGAAAAACAAATTTTGGAATTCCTACTTGTATTATCAAATATTTGTAAATGAAATGATTGTGTTATGAACTGCCAGAATAGTAAATACACAGGATCGTTGTCATGGAATTTAAACATGCCATAAGGGTGTTTTCATAATTACAAAGGAATATGTGTTAGCCTGTGGAAAAAAGCTGAAACTGGTGACGTGTTTGAATGACTTATCTATACTTAATTCTGATTCTTATTCTCTTTCTTTCTAACTGCTAATTGGGGATTTGTTCATTTAGTTATGGTTACACCTGGTGCCCTTTGGGCCTGCTGATGAGCACATAACTCCTGCTCAGGAGCTGAACTCCCATATGAGATATCTCTCAAGCATGCAGTTTAATAGATGAACCTGAAAAAAATCTGAATGTAGTAGTCAAGATAAAAATTATCTGGTTTCATAAGGTATAAGTACTTGTACATAACTATATAAGATGACAAATATCAGTGTGTTAGATTGTAATGGATCAAAGAATTCAACTCTGTTACTTTTTCTGGCTTTGGTTTTTGTGGCTTTCAGGAAAAATGTGTCATGGTCATAACCTCTATACATCTATCACCTAATTAAAATAGAACCAGAAGCAATGAACTTATTCTCTACAAATTGGATTAGAAATTTTGTCCTTTAATCTTGGTGTTCCAAATAACAAATGTTCCAGGTGAAAAAGACCAAAGCAATAGTCACATTTATATCCTAGAAAATATTTCATAGCTAAATAATTTGCTGAATTAAACTTCCAGGTTCTTTGTATCATTTTAGTATGTTTGAGTTCTTTTTGTTTCTTAGTAGGTACTGTTTAATTGCCTGGAAGATGTTTGTCTAAATTCTACAGCATGTTTTTTCTTCTGAAAAACAAAGGTAAAAATATTGTAAACACATTTTTTTTCTCAGATGCATTGTTTTCCCTTTGTCCTAAAATGTATCACAAGCACTGAAAGATTTTTTTCCTCTTGTAGTTTGCACACTATATTCCTGACATGTAAGCTTCAGAAATTCTTCAATTTTTTACTATTATATGAAGAATTCATTAGAAAAAAAATACAACAAACCCCTTCCCCACCCAAAAAAAAAAAAATCCCAAACTGAAACTCAGATGAACACTGTCCTTTATATTAATCAATTTTACCTTGTATTTACCTTGTATTTACCTTGTTTTACCTGTCAACATTTTAGGAACTGCATGTGTCTTTTAGGACCCATACCTGCAAAACTGTTATCCTTCCAATAAACCAACTGGAATGTTTGGTCTTCAGACTTTATTCAAGGGTGAAACAAAAGATGTCAGTAAGAAACTTTTACTATGTTCCTGTCCCTACTGTTTCCTTAGTCTTCTTGACAAGAAACTATGTGTTTCATTGACATATTTGAAGTCCTGATAAAGGAATAGCCACAGAGAAACTAGTTGAACACAAAATACACAATGATATCTTGTGAATCCGTAGGAAGATGTCTGGTCTAATAATAATAATAAAAATGGACACCTCCTTCCTAAATGCTTTCAGACAAGATAGACCTCTGAACTACCATTCACTTAAAGTGTGGGAACAGAGTGAAAAATGTGAATAACTATTTTATACAATCATTTAGGTGACCCATAGAGGAGCTCTTGCTGTCTTCCTCCTCTCGATATGGAAGACATTACTCATAAGTTATATCAAAAAATCAAATTTGCATTACAGCAACTTTTATTTTTTATGAGTAGCTAACTTATATTTTATGGTAATATCTGAATACCTTGAAAACTGGAAATGCAATATTTTGCTTTTCTGAGGGGATTGTGGTTTGCTTTCCGGAAGAGTTAGGTTAAATAATCACTCATGAAACTGAAATTACTGAAGCTGCTATTTATTACACAGGGTTGTAATCCATGGAAGAAGGAATCAAGAGGGTTAAAAGTTTGAAATATATTGCAAATTGTACTGAATAACATCCTTCTGTGTTCACTGCTTAGATCACTTTTGGTTCAGAGGTGGAAATGTTGCTTATACATGTGGATGACTCCATTTGATGACCTGTGGTCAGACTCATGCTCTGCATCTGTGTGATTCACCAGGAGAAAATCACAGGATCACAGAATAAGCTGAGTTGGAAGGCACCCATCAGGATCATCAAGTCCAACCCCTGACCCTGCACAGCACCATCCCCAAGAGTCCCACCATCCGCCTGAAAGCACTGTCCAAACACTTCTTGAACTCTGTCAGGCTGGTGCTGTGACCACTTCCCTGGGGAGCCTGTTCCAGTGCCCAAACACCCTCTGGGAGAAGAACCTTTTTCTAATATCCAAGTTAAACCTACCCTGACAAAGCTTCAGGCCACTTCAGATCCTGTCACTGGTCACCAGAGAAGAGATCAGTGTCTGCCTCTCCTCTTCCCCAGTGAGGAAGTTGTAGACTGCAGTGAGGTCTCCCCTCAGTCTCCTCCAGGCTGACCAGACCAAGTGTCCTCAGCCACTCCTCATACAGCTTCCTGTCAAAGTCCTTCACCAACTCTGTTACCCTCCTCTGGACACTCTCTAATAGTTTAATGTCTTTCTGATATTGTGGCACCCAAAACTGCACACAATATTCAAGATGAGGCTGCCCCAGTGCAGAGCAGAGTGGGACAATCCCCTCCCTTTCCCGGCTGGGGATGCTGTGCCTGATGCCCCCCCAGGACACCCTTGGCTCTCCTGGTTGCCAGGGAATTGCTGATTCAGATTCAACTGGCAAGAAAAAACTGGCAAGGCTGCCTTTGTGTCTGCACACAATACCTGCCACCTTTCAGTCCATTGCAAGACAGCTACCCTGGCAAGCAAAAGTGTAAAGCTCACAAAAACACCAAGGATATTTGTAAAGTTTGGGGATTTTCATCAAAATAGAAGTGGGTCTCAATACTAAAAGCCATGGCAAGACCCTCCTTGGCTGGAAGCTGAGCTAAAAAAGTATCAAGATGAAAAGTGAAAAGCAACGACAACTTTTATAAGTGTAATTAGCCACTGGAACAGACTATCAAGGGAAGAAGGGAATTCATCATGGCTTGGAGTTTCTGTGAATACAAGGCTGCTTTAAAAATCCTGTTTGCTGATGTCTGTAATTTTTATGATGTGCCTTGTGATGCTTAGTGGATTCTGTGTTAAGCCACCTCCTGTGTTTGATTGAAATGCTCAGATTTCATCTCATTCTGGTCATACAGAAGAGTTTGTATGGCCCAAGTGAAGCCTAATGCCTCCAAAGTAAAAAGACAGACACCCAAATATTTTTAAAAATCTCAGGGCTTTGCAGCCCTGAGAAATCTCATAATTGCTATGCTTGTCTTGCAGTTCTTGAATCTTTAGAGTTGTCTGTAATGTAAGAGGAGTTGTCTGCAGTTCTCTACCATCTGAATGGTATGTGAGTGAGCTAGGAAACAATGAAGTAGTACTGCAGCAACTTCAGTTTCTCCATGAAATCATTCTCCTTGAAATCCCCTGACTTTTTTTCCTTTTCTTGATCTTAAAATTCTTCATTTTTAGAGCCATGTATTAGAATGGAAAATCCATGTCGTTTGCTAGAAACTAACTGAAGTCTGTAATTAACACACACAAAACTGCCAGTGCCACTCTATGCTTGAAAAATATATCTTTCCTTATTTCTGTCTCACTCTCAGACATTATTTAATATTTATTATCCTCGAGATTTAACATTCAAGTATGTATCTCAGTATGTTACTGATTGCTAGATATCCTTTGGTGTCCCACCAGCCACTGCCTGAAGACAGCTGAGAACCTCCTGACCTCTCTGTTGCCTACTCTCTACTCTGATTTTGAAGCTCAAATGGGAGCCTACTTTATTACCATTTCAATAAAATTTGATATGTACCTTTGAAACTTCTTGAGAAGTGAATTGGTTTGATTCAGGTTTTCTTTTTTAAAAACTATTCTTAATTCAAAGCAGGTTGAACAAATAGACAATCATTTATTTATAATGTCAGAAGCAGATAGCAGAGTCACAGATGTTCATAGAAATAATGGGTGAAGAAATAAAAGAAAAACTCTGTTTAGCTTACTTCACTAGAATTAGATCAGAAAGGTCTCCCTTTCCTTCTCATTTCAGGATTGTTCCTCTCTTGTCAAGATTGTATTCAAGTTTCAGGCTTTATGCTTGTCACTTACATCCTGTGGTGGAATAATCTAGCTTTCTTATTAATTTCCTTCAATCAAATCTTCCAGGAGTCCAGACCATGTATTTTTTCCCCTCTGCCATGCCTTCTGTTTTATCCTTCCAGAAGAGACAGTCTGTCTTCCCACCTGTCTTCAGGGAGAAAAAAAAAGAGATTATTTAATTTCCATACTTCTGTAAATATGTTATGTCTACTGGGACTCATCCTCTGCTCTAAATTGATTAGTAAAGAGCAGTTTATTTCACTGAGGTGCATGACTGCCTCCTTCCCTTTGATGACTATTTCTAATTCTTTACTAAGGAATATATTTTTCATATACTTTACTCTTAAAAATTTTTACATTAAAAATGTACATGAAAAGACAACAGTCTCAAATGTATACAGGTTATTACTAGCTTGTGACTGAGGCTAGATATCATGTCACAGAAGCCCTCTGGAGTGACAGTGGATTTGAGGGTGACTAATCCACTATTTCTTCCTTTAAGGTATTTAATAGTGTTGTATATATAGTATATTTCCCCTGAAAGTAGACATGTGCATGAGACTTCATTTCCCAGCTAGGTAGCTGGAAATGAAAATATTCTGATCTGCAGTGCATTTTGTTTTGCCAGAACATTCAGATTTATGATTCAGCTCTCTTAAGAGGTGTTGGTGGTAACAGGCCGAATATATTCTATAATGTGGTTCTTTTAGCTAGTGTTTTAATTTATTTTAAAATCAATTTTATTTTTTTCAAATTACACTTTTACGAATGATTTGTGACCTCTATCAGTGGCAGAAAGCCTAAAATAAAGTTTTAACATTTTTAGAACTATTCTAAGGGATTCCTTTGTGGAAGTCACATTTTATGTTTACAAGAACTAAAGGTGTCTGAAAAAAATGCTCTATATTCCAATATCAAGGAGATCAAGAATCTCAGGTTATAAAAAATTAGGAATATCTGAAGCAAAGAGCTCTGTTTTGCTCTTTTTCTCTTATGGAGTCATAGTACCATAGAATGGTTTGGGTTGGAAGGGAACTTATAGATCATCTAGTTCCAACACCACTACCATGGGCAGGGATGTCTTCCACTAGACCAGGTTGCTCAAAGCCCCATCCAGCCTTTCCCTGAACACATCCAGGGCTGTGCAACCTGTTCCAGCATCTCACCATTGTTACAGTAATGTGTTTCTTCCTAATATCTGATCCAAACCTACTCTTTTTTGGTCTAAAGCCTTTTCCATTTATCCTACCTATACATACCCTTGTCAAAAAGTCACTCCCCAGCTCTCTTAGTTTCTAAAGATTTTGAAGTACTTAGGAGTGTATTAGTAAGCTCATATGGAGACAATTCTCATGCATAACACTTGGATTTTTAGCAGTCAGTTTCAGAGAAAGAAATTCCTCTGAAAAGAAATACATAATCCCATAAATCCCTTCCTGTGCTGACACTGAAAACAGCACTTCTGATATGAGTACTGTTTTGAGTGATAATCAGGAGAGCTCACCTCTTGCAAAATGTTAGGTATCTCCTCCCTACATTCATGGACTTTAAGATAATAGCCAAAGGTGACAGACCAGAGAACTTGGATCTAAACTTTAGTGTCTTTGTTCTCCTTTAGTCTTTTTGCCTGCAATTTAGATTGAAGCAATTATAAAAACATTTTCTCTCTGCTTTCCTATGCAATTGTAATCATCACAGTATGATGCATCTCAGATACACTAATTTATATTTGTAGTAGCTTTATTAGGTAAGGAAATGTTATTTCCATTTTACAGGTGGAGAACCAAGGTACAAGGTCATTTACATAGACAGGCTGGGACAAATCTGCAACAGCAAACTAGAAATTTTTCCCATCAGTACAAGTGTATCTACATGCACCTATAGAACCTGAAAGCTTGAACAACCTGTTTGGAAACATGGGAAAGAAATAATTTCAGCAGTTTTATTCTACTTATTTTGCTGGAAACATAGGATCACACAGACATCTAGAAAACATGCTGTTTACTATCATTAGATCATGAATCCCTGTTTCATTTACCAGTAGAATTTTATAGGGAGCTCTCTGGTCATCAAATGCAGGCCTTTGGTATTTCAGGATGGCATTTCAAATCTACCTCTAAGAATAAATTTAGTGCTCATCCAGTATGTCAAAATTATTGGTGATAATTGGGTTAAAAGTCAGGAATTTTTTTTTGCCCTGATGAGGGGAAAATGAGGCCAACAGGATACCAATGGGCTACAAATGAATAGGCCAATTTTCAGGTAAGAAAGGCAGGAGGAGTACAGGCCCCAATTATAATCACTACATATAAATTTAAATTCTGTGTCTGCTGAAATAGATACAGATTTTGTCACCGGCTATGCTGAAGCCAAGCAATTATTCATTATTTCCAAGTGAACTCTTGGCCAGTATAAAAGCTGTTTCAATATAAGTTGTTTTTAACTGGACTCTATTTAAGTATGTATTACTTATTCAATTATTTATTTATCCTGCCATTGAGGCAACCACTTTGCATATTTTCTGTGTGTTTTGCCTTAGAAAAGGCTTCTTGACAGTCAAAATCCTCTGTACGTTCATTCTGGTTAGACAAAATCTTTAGTACGCCACCAGTTTACATTCTCAAACCAAAGCTTAAAGAAACCTAAGGAATGAATCACACCATATTTTAAACCAGTCTATATTTAACTGTTTTCTTCAGATATAGACCAATTCCAGTTCAAATGTTACTGTTGATTTTTTTTTCTTGCAGGTAATATAAAACTACAATTTTCATTTATCTGGGACAGGGAACATTTCTGATGTCACTAAATACCTGAGAAGTCTCCGCAAACGCAAGCTATAGACTCTTAATTGAAGCTTTCCTAAACTTCTTGAACCTCTTATGTCTGCAAAATTTCATGGAAAATCTCGTATGAGGAAGCTGACTTGTGATATTTTGACACTTTCATCTCCAAAGCTCAAAAAAGCTGAAACATACCAGAATAATTCAAAGCTAAGTTAGCCAAAGGCTTCGAACCTTAGGGATATTATATAAGTTTAGTTTAGATTTGGAGCAAATGCTCTTAGCAGATCTTATTTTAATTTAACTTTTTTTATCCACGCTAGTTGTTAGTGGTTCATCCTGAAGGTTATTTAGCAATTAGATTCTGGGGATTCAGTACCAGTTGCCTGGTACTGGGCACAGACTGAACCAGCAGCTATGACAGCGGCAGTAACAGAGGTCAGGATTAAAGCATGGACACGTGTCCCTCGGATGGGTCAAACTCCAAAAGCTCTACAAATTGGTGGGCTGATTATTGTTCACACTAACCCATAATAGGTACCATGTTCTTAAATAATTAGCCATCTTATAGCAGCATTATCACTCTAGTCAGAGGTGAGTTTAAAGAAGATGATTTCTTGGAAGACTAAATCCCTATTTTATGAGAGTTTAAAAGGATAATTAAATTTAAATTACTCTTTTTATTCTTCTAAAAGAAGAAATAACTAACCTGGCTGAAAGCGCATGGATCATTGTGACTTTGGTTATTATAGAAAATCTATAAATATGGACATTGATATATCCTTTGTTATACAATACAATTACTTTGTGGTAGTTTTATTAAAGGTAAACTGTATTTTACTTAGTCGGGTTTTTTATAATTATTTTAAAGAAGACTACAAAAGGGCTTTCATTTAAGATCTAATTGATTTGCTGGAGGTCATTCTCCTTCTTAAACCTCCTTTGACCGATTCGCTGAAGAATTGTTCAAACAGGAGGTAAAGAAGCACTGGAAAATATCTGTCTGCCTGGCCTACCTTGCTAAAACACAATGTTCTGTTAGGCATATCTTTGGGCAAGGTCAGTGCCATGTCAGGTCAGATGCCCTTGTTCTTGCAGATAGTGTTTTGCCCCACGTATCTCTAGTGGGCATGCAGATACTGACAAGGGTGGATGGGAGGCTGGACAGGACATGGCAATGTGAGCTTGCAGCCCAGCAAGCCAATCATGTCCTGGGCTGCACCCAAAGAGGTGTGACCAGCAGGGTGAGGGACGGGATTCTGCCCCGCTACTCCGCTCTCATGAAACCCCACCTGGAGTGCTGCATCCAGCTCTGCGGTCCCCAGCACAGGAAGAACATGGATCTCTCAAAGGAAGTCCAGAGGAGAGGCACCAAGATGATTAGAGGGATGGAGCAGCACTCCTATGAGGAAAGGCTGGGAGAATTGGGATTGTTCAGCCTGGAGAAGAGAAGCCTTCAGAGTGCCCAAATTGTGATCTTCCAGACACTGAAAGGAGCCTACAAGAGAGATGGAGAGAGACTATTTACAAGGGCATGTAGTGACAGGACAAGGCAGGATGGCTTTCAACTTAAAAAGAGTAGGCTTAAATTAGATGTTAGGAAGAAATTATTTACTGTGAGGATGGTGTGGCAGTGGAACAGGTTGCCCAGGTAAGTTGTGGATGCCCCATCCCTGGAATTGTTCAAGGCCAGGTTGTGATGGGCTCTGAGCCATCTGGTCTACTGGAAGGTGTCCCTGCCTATGGCATGGGGGTTGCAACTCGATGGTCTTTAAGGTTCCTTTCAACCCAGGCCATTCTATGATTCTATGACAGGCTGCTGTAGAACTTAGGCCACAGTTGTGGTGAACATCCTGGCAATACCCCAATGCTAATCAGAGGCACAGTTTAACTAGGCACATGTAATTCTCTCTCCTCCATTTCCTGTGGCAGTAGGGCATATGGACTGGGGGCAATAACAATTCTTCCAATACAGAGAACTGCAGGGCCAGGGGTGAGCTCCAGCAAATATGGTGGCACTTATTGGAGTTTGATTGATACTATACTGCAAACTTGAAACTCAGAGACAGATGGAGATGTAAAAAATCAGTTCTTCAGTTAAATTTTTTTACTAGGAGTCCCATCTCCTTCAAAGTTAACAGGATATTTTACATTGACTTCAGGAACCTGTGAATCTACCTGTTGTGCTGCTTCTGAATTACAGGTCTTCTTTTTAAAAGAAATTTTCATCTTAAGTAAGGAGTAATTTTCCTACAAAACCACACAAATGGAAATATAATTGATCTGAATTATCTGAAGGGAATTTGGTTGTGTAACTTTAATTTAATGTAATTTAAACAAAATAAAATGTTAACATTAAATCCAGGAATCAAACTATGTAAATGTGGGTTTTCCTGGCCATACAGTTTAAAATTTCCCATTTTATTTAATTGTTATAAATAGAAATGTACATGGATCTCATTGCAAGCCAGGGATCTTGTTGTACTACAGTAGAACTGGCCCAGAAATTTAATAGTTCCTCCAGTCCTCCAGTTCATCTCCACACTCCTGCACAGGAAAGACACACACTTAAAGTTGCTCTTTGTGCGATTGCTGGCTTACTTTCCTTGTGCATGGGAAGATTTTGCATATGCAGGATGCATTAATGGGTATGGTGGATACATCATGGGTAGGAAGCTTTGAAAGTATAATTCCAGATTCTCTGTCATATGATTTCTAATTGCTGGAGCCAGGTAATTTTGTAAGTCAGTTCTTGACTTTCCAGAAATTATTTATGAATTATGTTTCATTTGTGAGTCTCTGGTCATTCGGGAACACTACCACGTGCAGGTAAGTACCTATTCCTACACAAAGCATGAGAATGGAAAAGTGACCCTTAATGGCACAATAAAAGAAAATGAGGTGTGCTCACCTGGGATAAAAACACAGCAAGAGGTATATAAATAAGAAGCAGTTTAGACAATCTGACCCATTAGTAAGAAGCAGTAAAATGTGCAGATGAAGAATTTCTGGAGGAGGCTGAATTTGTCAGCACTTGAAATCCACTCTGTTCATCCTTAGTTATCACATAACATGATAGGACAATTAACATGTTGAGTTGTTTTTGTTTTTCTTTCATCTGTAGTAGCTACCAAGGAGACAAGAATGGCAGCAGCAGCTGCACACAGAGCTAGCTGCAAATTGTTTATAGTTTCCGTGGAGAGAGTCTCTTTAAACAGATGATTTGATGGACTACAACCCCTTCTATTGCCTGGGTATTGTGTAGAAGATGATTTGGTGTTTCCTCTTGCTTGATAAAATAAAGGGAGTTTTCTTATTTTATTTTTATTTTTAAAATCATATTTGTTATATTTCTTGTAGGTTTTGTTCAGATTGTGTTTCTCAGTGCCAGGCACTTGCAAACACAGATCTCTACAGCTGATGAGTTCCGTTCTGCCAAAAACTCCAGCAGCAATCCAACATTCCTTATTGCATTGTTGCTAGTATTACATGTAAAAATTAATATTTATTGTGCTTTTATGTTTCTTCCATAAACATGGAAGGAAAGGAAATAATTCCAGTAAAGGACATGGTCTTTTTGGCTTTCTTTACCTTCAGTCCTTCAAAAAAGCATTATTTCTGGAAAGGCAGTCTGGAAAGTGAGTGAGTAGAAAGTAAAATAATAATTCCTGGTTGAAGTTAAAATTTTCGTACTTGAATTCACCTATGTTTTAATTTCAATCAAAATTGTTCCAGAGTTGGGTTCGTTTGCCTTTTTTCCCCCCTGAAAATGCCACACTCAAAGAATCATTCCCAATATTATTATTTCATATTAGAAAATGTTGAAATACAGTCTTGAAACTGTATATTCAGATAACCTTTAAGTATTTATTTTTCTTTTCTGTTCATATTTGCCTTCTTTTTAGAAAGAAATGTTACAAATTAGGACTAAAGCTATTAAAATCAATAAAGTGCATGTGCCTTTTCCAGACTTGACCTCCTCCAGAATTTTTTTGTTTATGTGAGATTTATCTTACTGACTCTGAGTTATTCCATCTACTTCAGGCACTTATCCCTGTTGCTGCTAAGGGATCTAAACTTTTATGTAACTAAAATTAGCTGAGACTTCTTTCTTCCTCCGTGTCTTTGTGTCTCATAATGAAGTCAGGTGGCATGGTTCCTCTGACACACATTTGGGGAAGGTTCATTGCTAGAAGTTGAGGGATACATCTTTCCCTTCTGGTTTTCAAGTTCCACTTGTGTGGATTGACATCTCTATTTCTGAATGGTGACTCAAGGCAAAGAACCACAGACCTCTTCAGCCACCAGGTCCTTTGGCCCTAGACATAACCTGAATTCATTACTTCTTCATCAACAGCACAAAACAAGACAGAGAAACTAACTTATTAAAAACTGCTTTTAAGACCACCAGAATATCTTCATATTCTCCACAGATTTATCCCTGGTTGTATCAGAGAATTCACTCATTTCTCTTTTTTGTTGAAATCTATTGCTGGTGAGTCCCCTTCAGCATTGCTACTGCTTCAGTTCTTATGTTAATATCTCTGAGGGTTTGTATTTTGACTTTCCACAGCTATACAGGTTTCTAAAAAATCCAAGAGGCACTCCAGCTCTCTCTCCCTGAATACATTTTCTCAAGCTAACATTTTGTGAACTTTTGAAATCCGCTTGAAACTATTCTTAAGGCAATTTTAATTCACTTTCAGAGTAGAGATGTGAGAGGCTTGTAACACTTCATAACAAAAATGGTGCCCAAGCAGGAACCTCTAAACAATTGAGAGGCTTTTCTGTAATCTGTTCTCCTAATTTTACATCTGGATTTCCCCAGGTATAAAAATTGTCTCTTCTTGGAAGTTTTCCTGGTTAGAATTTGAGGATGAAGTAATTTTTCTGAGTATCTGACACCTGGAAATCCAGTTGCCTCTACTCTGGATATATTGCTGAATATTGGAAAATCTCTGGCACATCAGCTGAGCTCTGTCACTCTTCATAAAATTTTTGGTGTTTCTGAGATATCTTGGGCCCCCTTTGAAAGTGTCGTACAGTGAATTCTATGTCTCCGTGAAGGTTGTGGCCACACCATGCATAGCATCTGCAAAATCCTGGTAAGGATGCTCTCCCATAGGCTTGGGCTGGAGAAAAATCTCAGGGAAATACTGCCCCAGGGAAGGGCTTTGTCTGGCAGCTGAACAGGTTCCTGCCTCAGGCATTGTTTGACATTGAGCAGGGGTGTGTATGATTTGAAAGCTTGTTCATTTCTTCCAAGAGCATGACTAACTAGTTAAACATTTTCTCTCAGACTATCACAAGTACATTGACAGTACCACTAGAATCTTATTGATAAAACCTTTTTTTATGTGTTTCTCTCACGCCAACACAATTAATTCTGCTCTTCCCAGTTTCCCCTGGAACACATAATGTAACCTGATATGTTATTATAAAGCTGAATATTCTAATATCTACTAAAAATACTTTTAAAAATTGTGGTATCTGCATACCTTTCAGAGAGTGCTGATATCATGTTGTGTTCTCTGATGTGAGTCTGGCCTTTGTGTGGGGGCTGGAGCCTCTCTTGGGCAATAGTTGTCTCTCCTGGGCTCGCATAGCCCAAGGGGTTTGGCATTTCTGAGACCTCTCAAAAGGAAATTGCTTACTCTTACTAGCAAAGGGCCAGGTTGGGTCTTCTGGAGTCTGTTTTATATGGAAGAACAGTAGATGCATTTCTGGGAGAATCCTGGGCAATGCTGTCTCTTAAAATACTGCTTACAAGAAGCTGGAAGCCTGTGTCAGGGTAGTGATCATATATTGCCCTATCATGTGCACCTCCTTGTCTGATTCAGGTCACTGGCCTGTTGACAGACCTTGGGTCTGACATGGTGTGCTGTCCCTTTAGGCCATTGACTTTGGCAACCTTTAAATGCGCTACTCACCTCTGTCCTGAAAGTGAGTGCTACTGTCTCCAGAAAAGTTTGTGTAAAGAACTCAGTTAATCCTTGCACCTGAGTGATAATGTCCTAACAACTTTGTCCCTGCCTGAGAAAGCAGCTTAGCTCAAATCCAAATAATAATATTTTACTTTGTTCTCTGGTAGTAGATAATTCTGTAATGCTATGCAAATGGCAATCAAGCCATTTGAGCAGCACCACTAAAAGCCAACACTTTATAGCACACTATATATTTGCTGTCCTTTTTTTTTTTTGGTTTTCTCAGTATTTATTCTTTTGCTGTGTTTCTGAATGCCTCGGTAGGTTATTTTAAGTAGAGCTTTTTAAAATTCTTATCTAATACTTCTGGTTAGCATTCAGCACTTTTATGGAGAATGTGAATTACACACTATGTGAGCCAATAAAAATTTCATTCAAAACCTTAAGAAGAGCATTTTTAGAAGCACTGAGGGATAAGACAATAAAATCCAGAATAAATACAAAATAGTGTTCTGGTGAGAATTGCTTATCACCAACCGGAACATTTTACTGACTAACTCATGGGGATAATGGCTGACAAACTTTTCTTGAAATCTGTCAGTCCTGTCATTTTCTGCGTGGCTGCAGAGTAAATCATAGGCAGCAAGCAGAGCACCTTGTTCAGTAAATCACTACAGCACTTCCCAAGCACTGCAGTAAATGGACAAGAGACAAGTTTGTGGCAAGTTGCTTTACATCCAATGTTTGGACAACAGTCAATTAGATTTTATGGCATGGAGTTACACTGAAGCTTTACTGCTCTGTTCGTAATAGGATGCCAGCCGGAGAAGATGGTTACTTTAACTGCTAGGCAATAAAAGCAAAATACTATTATTACAGACTTTTCTCCCCATTTCTTTTAAAGCTTGACTGCATTATGATTTCATGTCAGTTTTGAGATAATTTGTGTCAACACTGTCAGACAAGGTACACACCACCTGTGAGGCAAACCTGTTGGAAGGGCGGGCCTGCTCATTATCAGTGCCATGATAGTCTCTGTCTAGTCTTGTCTGCTTCTGATTCTGTCACATTGTTTGACATTTTATTTATCATTTTCATAACTCTTTATTTCCAGAAATAGTTTAAAACGTGTAATCCTTGTGTTGTCTCTGCAAACTGGAAAGTAATTTTAGCCCATAGAGTATATTTGGCATTTTGGGTTACGAAATCTGATGATATGGCTCAGAGGTTTATATTTAAAAGAGATGAAAAATGGTTGCAGTATTTCTTAAGAGGCCAGTTCCCAGGTTTGCTGAATAGGGCATGGGCTCAACCTCGTAGCTCTGTCACTGTGCAAGTGGCATTGTTTGCAAAACATCATTAGGGATAGTAATGACTCATGTTGAGAGAAGGAATGTGAGCTTCTTCCCTAGAAATAAGGGGAAAGACATGATCCCTGATTAAGCAGAGAGGCAGAAAGAGCAGAGGAGTAGATTCCATCAGATGCTTGTTTAAAGAAGGAAAGATGCCCATAGGTTTCCTAGAAGTATGTGGTAACAGGACAATAAATTTACTACAGGACAACACACCCTACTGGAGAAAACCTGCCTATGCAGGTTTTCTGTCAGAGTATGTCCCTCCCTTTTCAGCATGACCTTATTTGGATTTTGCTGATCCTTCGGGAAGTTTTTCACATGTGAACATAATTTATATGCTTTTCCTTATCCCTGGGTGGATAGGTCCCTCCAGGCTGCCGGGTAACAGGGAGCCCATTATTTTATGCAAACATCAGAAAATCAGGGCAATTTTATCTGCACTTTTCTTGGGAAGGCACATTAAGGGAGCTCTTGAGCCAGAATACAGGTATCACTCTGGGCTATGATCAAAGGTAAACCTAGCTGTGGTATCCCTGTTTTCTTCAGTTTGTGGTCTTGTCCCTGCTGCTCAAGGGAAGTGACTCTGCACATGCTGCAGAGAAAGCAGCATGGCCATGGCTTCTGCCTTCTCCTCACTACCATTGCTTGACCATAGAATGAAGTACACACTGAACGGTCTAAACCCATCCTACCCTCTCCCACTGCACCCCTGATGACAGGTGTGCCAGGAGGAGAAAGCCCGGAGTCACTGACACAGAGCATGCCCTGATGGGATCCACCAAATTCCGTGATCTAGAAGCCTTGGTGATCAGGACTTGCCCTGGACAGTCTTAACTGGGCTACTAACGGACTGGAAATCTCAAGAACTGCTATTTTCTGCCCTGAATGGAAAGAGCCTGTAGAATTTAGTAAGAGCTAAATTGCAGGGTCCTATAAAGATGAGACATGATCCTGTACACATTATCCCATGAAGGTATACATAAATAGCTGAAGTTTATAAGAAAGAAGTCTTGTACACAGCAGACTTTAATTTCTCTCCTTGAAATGGCAGAAGCTTGATACTGGTGTAGTAATTCTTGGTTAGAACAAAATTACGGTTAACTTTACTGAAAAGCTTTTAATGTTCATTAATGTATTCACATTTTATTGTAAAGGATTGTTAAATTTAATGGGCTGCTTTAAAAGAATACCTGTAATAAAAATAATAAGAAAAAATCTGTTATCAGAGATATTACCATTGATTTATTATCATTATCCGTAATACTACCACCTTCTATTTTATTACTAGCTGTTTAGAGACCTGCTTTGGTCACCATATAGCACATTGAAGTCAGCTGGTTGTGACAGAAACCAAAGGCACATTTACATGGTCTGAAATCAGAATTAGGTATTGTACTAGTAAAAAAGGCAATAATGTTTTACTAAACCAGTAATAAAAACACTAATTCAAACTTGTTTAGAAATTACTGTAGTAGTGTTCTTAAATAATACATTTTAATATGTATTTTATTCTGTCATAATAGGTATTTGCAGCAAGCTGCCAGCAAGCGTTCTGTTTTTAACTCAGTGGTGCTTAGAAGAAACAGTCAGGTGCTGCTCAGTTTTATGGGGTGCTAAAAGCCCTGTTTATCCCTGTTGTTACTCTGTCAAATGTTTACTCTGATGTGGAAGGGAAAGATTTTAACCTCTGAACAGTTTGAGACTTGCCAAGCTGATCAGCACTCAGAGCCCTTGGATAAAATCAGTGAGGAATACCACTTCCAGCTGGGATTAGAACTGTCCTGTGTGCTCTGCCTTTTGCTGCTAAAACTTTCCTCTCTGGATGATGTAAACTAAGGTGCTTTTCTCCTTTTCTCCAATTAGTTTGGTAACTTCTTTTCTGACCTGAAGAATAAGAGCTATTTTTTGTGATTTTTGGAGTCCTTTTTCTTCTTTACAGAGACTTCTTTCTTTCACTCAGACATTTTACTGACTAAGAAGTCAATGTCAACTTTTGACTCTCCTTGATGCCCTTTTGTAGTGGACTTGTATACCTAGAATTCTCGAAGAAGGTAAAAAATTCAAGTACATGGATGCAAATGCTTGTGTAAATGCATTCTTGTTTACAGAAAGAGTGCTGCACTCTGCTTTTTATACCAATTCTTAAGTCTTCTGATTTCATTAACCATCAAGGTGTCATGGTCTTGATTATATTAGTGTCAAACCAGAATTACTCCAAGGGAGCTCCTTTAAACAGAATTAACCTGGACTTACACCATGTAATAGAGTTCAGAATTTCTATTTCATGCCTTTACAGATGAAAACAATAAGAAATCAATAATATTTTTAAGGGAAATACTCTTACAAAGAAAGACATTCTTACCTGCTATTTATAGTTCTGTTTTCTTTAGACATTAAACTATGATAGAAATAATGAAAAAGAATGAAAAATATTTACATCTTAAATTTTGATTGAAATAATAGTTACAAGAAATCAGTACATTTTTCAGCTTGAGCCTTTGATATATGTATAGAGTGTTGGGATCAAATAGTTTCCGTAATTAGAATTCGTAATTCTGGTATGATATTAGGTAAGCCTCGTAATCGTTTTTAACACTACAGAAAGATAATAGGAAAGCTACTTTGAAGATTGCCATTCTTATCTTGCTCATAACAGAATTTATTCAAAAACAGGGTAGTTAGTTGCATTAACTTAAGGTTTATTGCAGTTAAGCACTTTACACAAAAATATTTGCCAATGCATCATCACAAAGAGACAGAAATAGAAGCAGAGATCTGTAGTACCTCTTTTTTTTGCCTCCTAAAAAAGAGGGCAAGCTGTGTCAGTGCTTTGAATGTAGAGTCCTGGCTGGCAGACTGCAGCTGTTCCAGCACCCAGGTTTGGGCCAAACATGCCCTGCTGAAGTGAACTCCTGTGCTGTCCCCATTTAGTGTGTTTTGGTTTCAGTTGCAGGGAGATTTGAGTGAGTGTTAGCAACATCTTTTGTGGAGACGCTACCCTGGAAGTAGCCATGACGTTGTGTGCCACATGCACTCCGAGCCTTCACGAGGAAGGAGTGTCTGGCCTGATGGCTGGTCTCCCAGCAGCTTCAGGTTATGAGTGCTCTGAGCTGCTCATCCCTAGGAGCTGGGTTACATCTCTTGTAAACTTACACTCCTGAGCCATTATCCAGTGAAGATACAGGGTCCTCAACACCATTTGCTTCTATGATGTATTGTTCTGTTTCTGCTTTCGTGTACAATACTACTTGCTCAACATAGACATAGCTTTCATTTCATACTATTAGTTTGCCAGTGCATTTTGAAAGTATCTAAATTAAGCCCAAAAGGGAAACTTCAGCCTTGCTGACTTTCAGTAGGATCCAGTGCTCTTCATACACCTATCATCCTTCCCAAACCATTAAAAAAATTACATACCTTTAGTAAGCCTCTAAAGAGGGAAACTGTGTCAGAAGTAAGGAATATGTAAATAGACTTCCATTGGCAATAACATGCAGCTCCATAAGATGAATCTCAGTAGCTGCTTAGGTGTGAAGCTACTTGCCCAGCAATATGCAACATGAAGTGAATGAAAGGAGAATCTAAAAAAACATTTTGCTTCAATAGGAAATTAGTTAGGTCATAAGAATTTATGCTGAAGCCAGCATCTAATGCTAATACTAACCTTAGGAGAAATGCCACAGAAACTTCAATAAGCATCAAGAGTATTCTGGGTTTCTATCTCACTGTGGAGAGACATCAGTGTTGCAACAAAACCCACCTGATCCAAATGAGGGACCCCACTGACCTTGCCTAAATCCAGCTCACTTTAGCTGTAAAAGCTCAGAGGCACCAGGCCAGGTGGTTTCAGTGAACAGATGGGTGTACTTACATGCACTTTATGTGTATTCTTCCACACAAGATGCAAAGTTACAGGATGCATTAAGCATTTCAGATATATTCAGGGAAGAACAAAAACCAGACTGTTAGCAACCTGAACTTACTGGGGAAAAAAGTCAAAATTTCTTTTGACTTAACTGAAACCAGGATTTAAATAAACTTCTACCTGATTTCCACCCATGTTTAGAAAACCCTCATTTGCCCAATCGTAAACACACTGGCTTTTTAAACAAAGCTCCCTTTGACTTCTTTGAATCATGATTTGGCCATACAGTTTTGCTAATTTGAGTGATTCCCATTTTAACTCTCTGAATTATTCCTTTGAACTTCACCTGTCTGTCTTTATTAGAAGTAATTGGCAAGTGTACAATAAACAGGATGCATAAAAACTGATACTTGAATTCAGCAGTCTGTAATTAGATTAAGCTACATCCTACTCTGAAAAAAAAATTGATTATGTAGCAGACTGCAATTTTGCTGAAATTTCTGTGTGGGCTATACTATTACATAAGCTGCTGTAGCATCTGAGCATGTAGAGTCTGCCACCTGTAGCTGACTGGGAAGTGGTTTCCATTTCTCCCTTTTTCTTTCCCCCCCTTTGCTTCTTCTTCTCTTTCCTTTTTTTATTTCCACTTTTTTATTTCTTTCACCTTGTATTTCATCTTCAAGCTGTATTATTATAGTGCTAGATTGACAAGAACCAGACCCAATTTCATATTAAAGTTTTGAAAAGTAAAATGTTTTGATGGTATGTTGCAATGCTACTCTAATATGTTAAAGCATACCTCTTGTAAAAGAAAAAAATAAAGAAGGTAGGCTGCGTACATTTTAAAATCTGATATTTATTATTGAAACTCTAAAGAAACACAATTGAAGCCACAATGTTGAGTAGATTTTTATATTTAGAATAAATAATAAGAATATTTCTCATTTTAATCCTGATTCTTGGCCACAGAATGTAGACTGTAGAAGCAGAGGCTAAATTGATGTGAGGGAGTTAAAAAGGTGGGAAAAAGGCAGAGGGAACTTTGAGCCTTTATGTTCACATCAGTCTGTGGATCTGCAGCACTTTCATTGTTCCTGTTAAATTTTTAGTCATATATGGCAAATGCATAACACTTAGTCCCCTTTTTTTGGTGTTCACATCAACACTCCCTAAATGTTACTGATTCTTCCTTAACATGTTTCTGAACTTTGGGTTTTCTTATTCATATCCAGCACTAAACCACATCACAAGGCTCTGATCACCTCCCATCTCCTTGCTGCATCCACCCCTTCCCTCTACAAAAGCTGTCTTGTCACAGCACTACATTGAAGATCTCTCTCCGGGTCTGTTGACCATGCAGCCCCTGTCTTTGATTCCCTCCACATGCTTTCTCCTCTGTATATCAAATGTAAGCTGCTTGTCTTCACTTCCAAGGATTTTTATGGTCTATTCCCACTGTCATCTCATTTTGACAGACTGAACTACCACATAGGTGGAAAACCTGCCAAGCAGCTGGCTCCAATTAGCCACCTATCTTTTCAAGAGCTGGTGGGAGCAAGGGGAGATCTAAGTGCTGTATAATCAGACCCAGCTCTTTCTGAGAAACTCTCCTATGGTGAAGAAAGGTAGATGTTGAAGGCATATCAAAGGGAAAACAGCTGAGGGAAAGGAGGAAGGATGAAAGGCAATGCCTCAGTGAAGAAATTTTTTAAAAAAAAAGGAGGAACTGGAACTGAAAGTGATTGGGGACCCATCAATCCTGTAGCAGAGTGCAATGCAATGCAGCAATGATACCTCGATGGAAGTCCCTGAGAACTGTCTGCCACAGCTCTCCTCTCATGTCATGGCTGAGCCTGTGTTTTAAAGGAACTGGCAGCGTTTGTCTCTCCTAAGCACTGGGTGTGACGCTGCTGGGGAGACTCTTGCACATGGCTGACTGGTGTCTGAAACCCTCCTGCACATGTGGAGACAATCTCAATGACAAGCTTTGTATAGTGAATGGGTACCTCTGTGGGACAGGAAGTACAAACAAATCCTTGTCCAGGGATCACAGAGACTGAGCACCTAGTGTGAGTGCTCACTTTTATCTTCCAGAGCAACCCACAGCAGGGTGAAATGGGCTCCTGATTGGGCTCAGGAGCACCTTCTTTTTATATTAAAAAAGATTCCTTTCCTCTCATCATGACAACCTTCATAAAGAAATTGCAAATGTGCTGACAGAAAATCCTTGATTGGGACATTTATCCTTACAAAGGCCACAAAGCCTTAGTTTAGTCAAACTATGTTATCAAGGTTTTTTCACTAAAATATAATAGTAATTTGGGATTTATGGCTTAACATCCTGCCCTTGCACTCTTGCAAGAGTTCTCAAGGATGCCTGTAATCAAAGTTCTCTCTCTCTGTAAGTACTTGTAATAAATCTTTCATCTCACTTGGTAGATGTTTCATTCTCTTGCACCTTGTGTTCAGTATTTAATTATCTTTTGTTGTTAAAGGGCATGAATAAAGACAAGCAGAAAGCAGGTCTCACTGCATCCTTCCATGTTCCTACCCAGTTGGCTAAAGTCATTCAAACTCTTCTATCATTTCTTGTATTTTTTTGGCATAGAGGATGACATTAGCTATTGCTATTTTGCTTTTGGACAAGGGGAAGGAAGAGCATTCGCATAAAGGCTCCTTTTTTAGGCTGGACTTAAAATTTTAGCAAACTGATCCTCATTTTTACAAGGGTGAATTTTCCCACCGATCTTGGTGCTTGCACTTTCTTCTACCAACAGCTTTGAAACCTTCAAACACCGCCGTGTTCCTTGGTCTCTCAGCCCCTTTTCTGTACTCCCAAATATGAAATAAACTTTTATGACATTCATTTTATAAGCTGGAGGACATCTTTTGCTTTACAAAGAAGATGAAAAATCCCTTTTATGAGGAGTCACATGTAAATGATGAAGGGTAACAAGTACAAGTTACTCCTGTGGAGATTCCAAATAGACACATGAAGATTCTTCACAATGAGAACAAATCAGTCATTGCAAAAATCTCCTCAGGGAACTGGTGGATTCCCCAACACTGGACACATTTAAGTTTCACCTGGACAGGCTGCTTGGCCACCTTGTTTAGACTGTGTTTTTGACAAGAAAAGTTGGACCAGATGCTCCTTGAGTTCCCTTCCAACCTGGTAGTCTATGATTCTGTTATTTTGTTATTTTCATATCGTGTTAGAGTTTAAGACCACATAGCTTGTCCTTCCTGGCCATGGAATTGCCCAGAATTCCAGATTTTACCCAGATTCTGGGTTGTGTTTTTAACCTTACACAGATGTCCTAAAGTCTCTATTCAGTTGAGGATACCACAGAACACATGGGCTTTTGTGTGAAGTCCTAACTGCCCAGACTCCTTCAATTAACCTTCCTAGAGATGGTTTCTGAAGTCCCTGCCCACAGCTACACGAATGTACATGGCTGCATCAGACTAACTTTGATATACATGGTTTTTGAGGACTGAGCCAAGTAGAGAAATTCAGATAAACAAAGGTTTTCCAAAACAATTTTCTTCAACTAGTATTCAAAATGTTCTTAGAAAAACTCTAAGTGAAGGACTTTAACCTTCAGTCTCATTTTTAAAATGTCATGTGTATTTTATATAGGAAACTAACAATAACCAGTATCATAAAAGTCAAGTGGCTTCATTTTGAAACATTGCTTTAATTTCTAGAACTCTCTTACTATGAAAAGAAATGCCATGTGTAAAAAAATATAAAGCTGCTCATTTATCACTACCCCTGATATACTATCAAGGATGTCTCTTTAACCTTAATTGTTCTTCACTGAAGCATTCAATTTCCTGTTCTCTGTTCTTGCAATGCCTCTGTCTTTGCTCAAAAACTGAGTTCTTTTTAACACTGAAATTGCCTGAAATGCAGTTGTGAAACAGATGATTATAAAGTTTTCAAACGTCAGTGGAAAGTCAGTGTATTTTGCCAGAGAGCAGAGTTCTCTGTTTTTAATTTTTCCAAATAGAAATTCTTAGCAGCTTTATCAAATATTGAAAAAGTGCTACATTTATTATTTATATAATGGATTTAATAAATGAAACATAGATCATACTTAATCATGATGCTGAAAAATGACAAGAACTGAAAAACTCATATATGGTGAATTATTTGACCTTTTGTAATTAGAGAAGGAAGCACAACACAGGTGTCTTCCTGTAGTTAGAAATAATACTCCTGAGAAAGTATCCACATTGCAAGTTAAAATGTGTTTCTACTCAAAAGCAGTTCAAGTAAAGTGGAAACACAGCTTCACAGCACAGTCCTTATTCAGAGTGTAGTTTGGTGTTTATAATCACTAGCACACCAAACGATAGGTCCTGTTGTGTTTGATGGTGGTATAGACAATATAATTGGCCTCTGCAGGATTTGGCTAACAGGGGAGAGAAAAACTAAATGAACAGCTTAACACATTACCTGTCAGGTTAAGGTACTGATGATTATCTTTGTTAGGATCAAAGTGAAAACCATCAGAAAAATGAAAGATCAGAAATGTCACTGACTGCTTAAAAATGAGCAGCTATCAGCAATTAGCAGGGCTGTTTTTCCTTTGCCCTTTCTTAGCTCATTATTTTACTCTTTTTTCACAACCACCAAGAAGCTGTGAAATTCCTACCAGCCTCAAACGATCTTTCTTTTGGATGGTACTTCCTGATACATGCCTTATGTCTTAGTTATCAAAACACATTTCTTTTGGTAAACAAGAAACCTACATACTTCCTCTGAATTTTAAACTAAAAACAGTATTTTGGATATCTGACTGCATTTCGACTATAGTTTGTTCAGAGATTCTATGTGCCTCTGATCCCACCTTTTGTCTCTGAAAGCATCAGCTTTCAGGCTTGAGCTATTGACTGTTTCGGTAAGGAGCCCTGCCTCTCAAAGTGGCCATTGATAGAAGTTATATAGCAACTTTTGGGGAAGAACAGCTCTTTGCCCACCTTATGTGCCCTCGTCAGGATTTTGTAAATCTTTCCATTCTCTGTCCTTAGACATCCCTCTTCCAACTCTAACCTATTTAACCTTTCTGCACAAAACATCAGGTCCATCTCCTCAGCCATTTCTGTTGTATTCTTCTTACCCTTTCTAGCATTTGTCCTCTCACAGATGTGGAAACTGAAGCTGTCCAAAATAAAAGTTAACAACTGCTTTAATCCTCAGTTCTTAGCTATTGATGTAATCTTCCATACAGAATCCTGATAGTTTAAATTATGGATTTGCTTGTGTGTGACTGGTGTAATATGTTATGTTAATGATTAAAACACTTAAATCTGTGCTTTGAAAAGATTAATTTTTTAAAGGCTGCATTATTCTTTGATGAGAAAGGTGCCCTAGAAGCTGAACACAAGGAAACTCAGCATTGCTGCACCTCACCCTGGCCTGGGAGCTTGGGTCCTGGGCTGCAAACCTGATAGATGTCTATGAACCTCTGTAATACCTAAGAAGATGTGGATGCCTCAAAATAGGATCTACAATATTTAGCACACTGACACTTCGACAGCAGCAGGTACAAGTGAAGAAAGGTGCAGTTTCACCTGGATTTTGGGCCAATATCTTGGTTCAACAAATGGAAGAGAGTTTCAGGAAGACTGGTTTTCCCGTCTCTTTGCCCTGGTCTTGCTGGTAGAACATAGAGCAAAACAGTAGAGACTTGCAAAAACAGGGCACCAGATGTTGAGTCTGTCCCTGCTGCCACTCTTCACAAGGCTTCTGTATGAACGCTGCTGGATGCAGAGTAGTGTGACAGAAAGGAGTTTATTTCTCCCGTTTGCTCGGTAATAAAAAGTGTAAGTAGCATGCCAAACATCCTCCTGCTCCTTCTGGAGTTGCAGAGCCTTTAATCATTCACAAAATCTCCCAGATCACTTTTTCCCTCGTCCTCTCTCTTAAATGTCTTGAAAGCCTTGTCATGAGCAATATAGAAAATGAGGCATAGATTAGATTAAATGTTTCCATCTGGAGCAAACATAGCTGTAAATTAGTGGACTCAAAGAAAGTAGTTAAACGCACATAAAAATAAAGTCCTCCTGAAACACAGCGCTGCTAATGGCATGACATTTAGTTGCGTGTTCACAGACAGAGTCTAACCAGTGTCAGTAGTGCACCGTTTAGCTTCACTGGAAAGTGTGAAGTACCTGCTTGCAGAAGGTATAAGTTACCAAAGGGCAGCAGTTCTTTTCAATGTGTGTATAATTGCTGTTATTGATTTCAAAGCTTTAGAGAATTAAGTATCTGACATTTTATAGTGGACTTGCATGTGACATATGAACCATTGTGTGTTTACATAACCTGCTTGGTTTAAAAAATGATATTTAAGTGTTAGACTCATAGCACTGCCCTAAAAAAACCTCAAAAAACTAGTCTGTTTAGGTTTTTTTAAAATTATTAATTTATATTTTTTAGTTTACAAAGAAACTCACACAAAATGACACAGAAAAGGTTTGCTTGAGCTGGGGACCAGGACAAATCCCTGAAGAACACCTAACAAATTCATAGGTTATGAATATAACAGACCAGATACTCTTTTTTATTTCCAGGCTTAAAGAGTATTCAAAGTGTTATGTCTCATCGTCTTTTTCACAGCTAAGGGTACATTAATTTTCAACTACTTGATAATAATAATGTATAATCCTGCAGAGACTTTATGCCTTACTATTGCTTGAGCATGATTTCACAGCTTGTGAAGTGGGAGTCGAGTACTGATGGGGCTGAGAAATTCTCGGACAACAGCAGAGGACCAAAGAAAATTCAGAAGCAACCTGTATCAGCCTAAGAATGAGAGTATGTAAAACCAACCAGTGTATTCAGATACATTTCTGTGATATTTAGGGTAGGAGTCGATTTGCTATGCTGGATTTGAAGGAGCATGTGTTCGCTAAAAAAGTTCAGGGCTTGGTTCTTCTCCAAGGAAATGCAGAGATTTGGATTAGAGTCAGCGGGCAGTGGAAATATAACTTGTTACCAGGTCTCAGTGCAATGCAGAAATGAGATACGGGTAACATGCACATTCAGAAACCATATATTCATGGTGTTCTTGTTTATGATTCTGGGTGGGTATGTTATTAATCCTAAAATCTCTTGTTTTCTGATATTAGTTTAAACTTTAGGGTGAAGTAGAGGCTGCAGTTCTGAGTTCCAACCAGGGTGATGAGAGCAGACAGATATGTGCTGCGATTGTGGAATTTTTTTGCCATTGTTCACTCTCAGCTATTAAGTGATTCCCTTCCACAAAGCACTGGCACTGACAGCAAGCTATTAGGTCTCAGCACTTTGGGCACACAGCGAAGGAGAGAAAAATATAGAAAAGCATTTTCAACAGACTAGGAGATAAAAGGCAATCAGGTTGGCTATGTGCATACAGGTTTTCACTGGAAATCCTCAGTGTTTCACTTGAGATGTGTAGGGTATGCACAAACATGGAGCAAATCTCCTGGTAAAAGGGCTGAAAATGGTATATATGACATTTTTGTAGTAAATAATTGAAAGATAACTCTTGAAAAAGCATTTAATTGAGGCTTCATATTATGATTTTTTCTGATGACAAGTCTGGTTTGGGAAGGTCATAGTTCATTCTGTTTGCAGCTGCTTTCATCTCTTCTGCCCCTCATAAATCACTGTTTCCTTTGTTGTGCCAGTGTAACTGTTTTTACAGTTTTTCCTTGGAAAAGTATGAATCATATAATCTAGAGCTCAAACACTCTTCTGTTTTTAATCCTGAATTTTTTTCACTGATCTTGTTTACAACAAACCCTTGCAATGAATTGATTCCCATGATGAAGCATCAGGTTGCTTGGTACTATTCAGCCTGACTAAACCCACTGCTGAACTAATGAATTTGTTGCTTTTTCTCTGCCTTAGCACTTGTGAAATCCAAATGACTGGTTCTGGGAGCTAAATCAGCAAGAAAAACAACACTCCAAACAAACAGCTCGGAGCACAGCCTTCCCTGTTGTTTGGGATCCCCAGCTGGCTCACGGCAGGCTCAGCATGTGAGTGAGGGCAGAGGTGGGGGCCCACAGGTGGGCTGAGGGACAAGGTGAGTCCCCTGCACTTAGTAAGCTCAGCTATAAAGTGAAGCAGCTCCCAAAGGGAGCAGGCACCTGTGGCATCTTGGTGAGAACTACCTCAGGATGAGTAAGTCAAGGAGTGGATGGACAAAGTTTGCTGCTGGGAAATTGTACTTTGAGGTACACCTTCAGTGTAAACCCCAAATGGAATTGCTTTCTGTTCACATGTTTCTATTGGGTTAAGGTGGCTGTTGGCTGCTTCCTTTATGTGCAGCAGCTGAAAGTGCCTGATTCAGGATTCAGGAAGATATTTCTTTTTTAGATATTTATTTATGCCTTTATTTGGAAGAGAGTTTTTTCCCTTTCATCATGTCAAAAGCTGTATTAACAGCAATCCATATTGTATTGCTCCCTAAGAGACTGACTTTGCTACCATAACTTACACAAATAATTTTAACCTGTTTAACAAGTCCCAGTGAGAATATCTTCTTAGGAACTACGTGGGCAGATAAGCAACACATTCAGGGATTAAATTCTAAACTTCCTGCTAAGCTATCCATTTTTTGTCACTTTCCTTCTTGTAAGGTCATGGTGCACATTTTTCTGTCATGTATTTTTTAGTACTAATCTCTGATTGACTTGCCTTTTCTGATTTAGTTTAATGGTAAATATTTTTGTGTTAAAAATATGACAAGTTGTTGTGAGTGTTGCTAAGTTTCTTTTTTTTCTTTTTCATACTGTAAAGAAGAAAAAAATACATGGTTTATAAAATCACAGTTAATAATATTCATAGGGCCAACTTTGTCATGTAACATACGAGGTAGAGCCAATATCTATCCTAAGAAGATAGAGATAGAAAAAGGTGTAATTATTTAGACGCTTATAAACTTTATCTGTTATAAACAACTAGGGATAGTTGGAATAGAGCAGTTTTACTTTCAGTAGTTTTACCCTGGAAGAGTTTTGGTTGCTTGGACCAGCACTGCAGAACTGATTGACCCATCCTGTCATGTTACTGTTGAGTATTTGTGCTTACTTTTGTAAAATAAAGATATTTGTTTGATTTTTAGGATTTTGGAATGCCCCATGCCACATGGAATCTTGTTCTGAAGGTTAATGCTTGAATTCAAGTGTCCTTGCCAGGGAAATAGGGAATTTGCTGTTATTGTTCCTGTATTTCCACTAATTAAAAGTGGGCTCAGTTTGTCTTCCTGCATGTGTAATCAGCTGAGCTCTGTCTCCCAGGCCTTGCTAAAAAACTTAGACAAACAGCATTAATAACATGCATACATCAGTTAGTTTTCTTCATTTTTTCTTAGTATGTTGATGGGCATGGAGTAGACAATCTGTCATGCTGCCTTCCAGCTCTTCTTCCTGTTGTACCAGCACTTATGAATAAATAGAGTTCTGCTGCTGAGTGGTCTGGCTGTGGTTAACTCTCATTCCTTTCAAACAACATCTTCTAAACAATGAACCGTGGAAGGTATTTTTTCTAAAAATCAGTATAATTTTTGTGACTTTGAGTGAAATTGCATCAAAGGGGGATCTAGTTCTGAAAACATGTCAGGTGTCCTTTGTGTGTTTCTGATGACCGGTGTCATTTTGAAAACACCTTTGACTTGTTAACTGCCAGTGAACCACCTCTCTCTTCCCTCGAGATGGAACTTAGAGTGGGCTTCTAATGGGTCTATTCTTTCAACATAGAAACAAATGCACAAGGTGAATTATCTTTCTTCTATCCTGTAAAAAATGTACTGTTAAAACAGAGAGGTGATCCAAATTGGACTCCTTGAGTTTTGCATGCAAAAGAGCCTGACTGATTACACTGCATCACAAATTATATTCTCTAGTATTTGATTTTGTTGTGCTATAGAGTCACATTTTGTTTTGTGAGAATAATGTTGTAAAGGAAAGATGGCTTTGTTACAAGGAGAATTATCTTGTGTCAAAGTCCAAACTGAATAGTTTGAATTTTCTAATTTTGCTGCTAGGTTTTTTTAGTAGCCAGCTACTGAGCTTTTCTAAACATCCATTTTACTTTATAATTATAAATCAAATCAGGATTTCAGTATAAGCCTCATATACTGTAGTTTTTCTTCTCACTCTATCAGAGGTGTTACTTTTATTTATTTTTAGAATGCATAAAAACATTTTGCCAATCTCTGAAAAATCCTTTAAGACGTAGCTAATCTAGGTAAACTGACATTTAATCAATTTCTTTATTTATATTCTGACCTTAACTCTAGTGCTTGAAATCACCTTACAAAGAAAAAGATTTGTGTATATATTTAACTATAGAGCAATAGAGTAAATGTGAAAGCCTCCTCAAAGAGATAACAAATTTATTTATTCTGATAAATAACAAATTACTCAAGAGATTCCAGCTATGGAGGAACTGAATGGGAACAGAGAAGAGGAATGTATAAAATGACTAAATACTTAAGAAGTCTCCCTGAAGAGGGTTCACATCCTAGCTGACAGCGGATGCAAACATATGTTGTGCGTAAAATGACTGAGTATGAATGTACTAGTGTTAAAATCCTAAAAACCTCATTATCTTTTTTTTTTCCCCCTGAGGACTGTGCTTTTTTTTTTGAGGAGTTTTTGGAAATAGTGATATCAGAAGAGATTTATGCTTTCCTGGAAATGAACTTTGCTGTAAAAACCGTGTGCATGGGTGGCTTGTGTCAGAGCTGGTGTCATATTCCCATGTTTCTTTTCTCTAGGCAGAAACAGGCCTCTGTTTTTGTTGTTTTTAATGGACAGTTTCAAGGTTGGACCAATGCAGATGTTTCTACTAGCTTTTGGTGAGGACTTTTTCTGCAGGACTAGGGTACTGGTATTCCTAAACAGCTACTGGAAAAAAGTCTTACATAACCTCTCTGTGGACCTTTATGTGGGCACCTTCTTTCCATGAGCCATATCTTGGTACTTGAAAATAAAGCCTAAGCTGTGGAATGATTAAAGGATGTAAGACCATCATCATGCAATACACTGAAAGGTGATTTTTTTTTTTAACTGGGTCATTAATAGATGGCCAATAGCAGGTTTTTTTTTTTATTAAAGTGTGAAAATATACATAAGATTATATCCTTATTGTATCCCTTTGTTTTTTGTCAATGCCTACCTCTTAAATGTTTTTCATAACACCCCTCCTTATGGTCTGAGAAGTGGACGGGTAGATTCTTCCTGACTAGAGCATTGTGTGGTAAACACCACAGAAAAGGTTTTATAATAAACAAATAACTTAGATGAAAAAATTGCCATGACGTATCTGTTGCTCCATGAATTATGAATATGCATGCAATAATGTATATGGACATATGCGATGCCTATTTGTTCTCCAAGATGTCCAGGCTAAAAACCCTCTGCATGCACTGTGTTTTTCATCTGCTGTGCCAAGCGCCTGCAGGCACAGAAATGCTTTGCTGCTTCTGCTGGCACAAGTGACCTTCTGCAGCCTCTCTGCAGTGTTACCAGCCTACAGGCACAGCTGTAGTGGGGCCATTTCAGGCAGACACTGTTTCAGGCAGGCACTGTGGTGGGAAGGTTTTATTTGGCCAGGTACCCAGTCATGGTATGGACCTCAGCTCCTAGCGTTCAGGAAAGACTCTTTGGTAAGCAAGTGGCTGCAAGAACCTTATGGGGCATCAGGCATTTGATAGCCTTAACCATACTCCTCCCACCATTTAGAAATCAAGGGTCCGTTTGAGATTTATCATGCTGCTCATTATCAAGAAATAGAAATGCTCAGCTGCCTGTAGCATTCCCATAGCTTCAAAATCTACAGATGGTTGACTTTTGAAATGGTTTCTGAATATGTTCACATGCTTCGGGTAACAGTGTGGTTTCACTGAAGTTTAAAACCCCTTTACAGTACAATGCCAACTAAAATATTCACAGCTTGCCAAGATTTTCCTGGCCTGTGAGTGCTAGATGGATTATTGCTCATAGACCTGTAAAAGCCATACATTAAAAAAGGAATTCTATCAATTTATTGTATAACTTAATGCATTTTTAGTGATTTTAATCAATCTGACAGAAAAGCAAAATCTCTGAAGTGATTTCTGTGGGTCTTGCTGGAGGGTTACCATTGCGCCTCATTCTGTGGATGCTTGGTCTCAGGATGAGTGTGCTCTGAATATCTGTTGGATGTTTCCCAGAGTGAATCAGTGAGATTTCAAAGGCTGGGTTGTATAATTTGTTTAAGATTACCTGGGAAATTTCAAAGATTTTGGGTAGTCAATCACTTAGTCTTTTGGAACTGGTGAATTGAAAGACTGTCAAGACCACACATACTGTTTCCTTATGGATTTGGTTGCTTTGCTGTTTTAGGAAGTTTACCCTTGGGCCAGTAGGACAGATTCGCCCAGACAACATTCTGTCACTAGCAACAAAGCCCACTGTATCCCCATAAGCACCAGAAATAATTCATGAGGAAGTTTGACTTTCATCACCTGCTCAGTGTGTGAGCTGGCTCTATTTGTGTTTTGCAGCTTCACAAACCAGATTGGTTTGTCCTTGGGCATAAGATGGAGTGTGATGAAAAAGAGAAAGTGGTTCGGGGTTTTTTTAAATTAACATGTAAATATAAGTAAAGAAATCCCAGGATCTCCAATCTGTGAAACACCATGTAACCTACAGCAAAGAGCTTAAGCATGTGAACGTTTTTTTACTGTATGCGAAACAGATGCAAATAAGATATTATTCTGAGTTTCAAGATTGGCAACTTTTGCTTTCATCGGTGAAATTATTCTGTAATTTGAAGGGACTGGCTTCAATTGTGCTGTGGGCAGTTTTTTGTTTTTATGGATTATCATCTACCAACTGTGATTTTTTTAAATGATCTGTCAGGGTACCCTTAGGCATTAGATGGCTGCTGTTGCTGATTAGACAAATAAAAATATTAGTCTGATGACCCTTTTCACATTTCAGGTACAAGAGACAATTTGGGATGTCAGTGATGATATTATTAAGAGTAGGAAACCCTGTGAAAGAATCCTCTCAAATTGTTGTTGTTGCCTGTCAGCAATTTACAACTGGCACTGTCTGCTAACAGATGTAGTGATTCATTACTGAAATCACTGGGAGAAAAAGAATCTGGGAACTCTGCAACTGTCATCTAAACATAAATTCAAGCTATATTTTGCTCCTTTTTATGAAAGTTGAAAGAAAAATTTGCTAGTGATCACACCATATTTTTCCACTTTTTGTCTTATGATCTGACTTTTATAAAAGTTAAAAATTCCAAACAGTGTAATTTCTAAAGCTTTAAAAAAAAAAAAAAAAGCATATATACTATTATAAAAATAAGGTAGCAGGTATTACCTACAGGAAATAACACAGGTTAAAAAAACGTACACTTCCGTAAGTGCCTCTGAGGGAGATATTTCATTTCTTCCTTATTTGTCACTATGAAAAATGTTATAGGAAAACTTGCATTGATATGTAAATAAGGAGCTGCATTCTAACCCTGAAGGAACACTTAGGTAAAGGTAAAATGAGCATCTTGGTAATAAGGGCACAACAATATTTGCTCCTTAGCTTGGACAATTTGAAACTACTCTAGGTCTCATCTGGTTCAGAGATCACTCTCCTTGACTGAGCAGCAGAGAACGAATCTTGCAGTTTTGCATATTATTCTACAGCTACATTCAACAAATCTTGTCAATAACTGGAAGAAAAAATATGGCTTGTTCTGTAGGAAAGGATCCAGTCTTTTCAACAAAGTCTGCTTTCTCTGAACACAGCAATGAATACAGCTCCATCTTCAAAAGTGATTTGATGTGTTTGAGAGGTTCCTATAACTTACCTTTTATACATGTTTTTGATCCTGCATATAAAAGTTTGCTTGTGAATCAAGCAGAAGTGAATTAGTAAGGAACATTTATGATTTTAGTCCCTTTCCAAGAACTTAAAAAGTCCCTGGGAATACAAAAAACCATGACAGATTGCCTGAAGTTTTGCAGTAAACACTGGTTTGAAAAGCTTGTAACAACCTCCATCTGTTCACTGCACACTTGAAAAGGCTCACAGAGCCTGTGCAGTAATACAAAGACTCCTGTGAGGGCAGATCTTTTCTTGGGAGGATTGTTTAATTTCACTAGTGCTGTTTGGGGACAAGAAACTTCCTAAATACTTATTGTTTTGTTTTTCAGTGAAGACAGTCATTCAAGCGGTTTTCATTCCAACATCTTTTTTTATACTGATACGCATTATAACTTGTTTCTACTCAAAAGTTCAGCAACAGGTAAATGAGGAATCCTCAAGCAGTAAGTGCATCAGCTTTCTGAAATAGCTTCTGACAGAAGTGAGTCTCATGAGACTGTGATGCTGTGAAAACATGCATGCCAGACTTCATTCACAGTGCTGCATTCTGGGCAGTGCTTGCAAGTTTAAACTCCTGTGAGAATCAGGACCTGATGCACTAAATTGAAATAATAGTTAACACAAATAAAATGGATTTTCAAACAATTGACTGAGATATACCTTATACTTAACAGGAATTTCTATTTTTCTATTGATCGAATTAGTTACTGTTAACCTGGATGATGTCTGTCTTGTACAATTTTTCTCCTCTTGTGTTTAGTAGTAAGTTTGTAGAGGGATTTGCTTTAAAAAACATGTTTTCTAACACATCTATTTCATATACTGATAAACAACAAAAGATGAGAATGATATCATGCTTCTTTGTAAAGTTGTTTTCGGTTGTAATTAATTTTGCAGTTTTCTATGGCACATACTCATATATAGGTAATCATAAATCAAACTACTTAAGAATAATTTTAAGTTAATTAAATTCTTTGTACAATGAAGGAAATATTAGAGACACTAGAAATTACCTCTATGTTAGCATTACGGTTTTATATTAAAACATGCAGGTAGCATCTAATGTAACAACACAATAGGTGTCTTTCTGATATATAGCTTTTCTGATAGCCAAATGACTTTCTGTTTGACATTAAGAAAAAACTTTCCTTTTTTCTATTACCCTTCACATGCTGTCCTACAATAAAAATGCCTGCATTTCAGCAGGAGGTACTTCAGTTGGTGTTAAAACCCAACAGGCTATTCACTACACAAATGATAAACTGCTGACCATGTCAACAGCAATTTGATTTTAGTGTGACAGTAACTATATCATTTCACAGAAGGCAAAACCCTTCCAAAAAAAAACCCTACAAAATCTACACCAGGATATTTCTCATTCCTCTTCACAGTACAGGCACCCACCTAAAAGCTGAGGGGTTTGTATGTAGGGGGATTATGAGGTTAGGCACAGACTGAATTGAGTCAGTGCTAAAGGACTTGTTTGCTTTATGATGTGTTACAGGATATATCCATCAACTCCTGAAGATTAAGTCCCTGCAATGAGTTTTGCGGCCTGTCTGACTCAAAAAATGTGTCCTGGAACTGCACTCAACTGTTCTACTAAGAAGATGTTGGTCAGCTGCAGGGACAGCTTCTAAGTTACCTATTTGGACACTTAGATAGCTTCTGTCATCACTTTTGGCATCTAGATCTGAGTTTAAATGTAAAAAAATCATGGTGGGCTCTTGCTTGGAGAGAAGTAGATCAAATGAACCACTCTGAGGAGGGATCCTAGATGATGGTTTCAGAATGGGATGGATTTCCTTGGTTACTAAGTGAGGTATCTGTAGATTCACTGTCTTTAGAAGGAGCTAAGCTGACTGGGTTGGATTTAGCTTCATAATGAATCTCATTTGAAGTTATTGTGATTGAACAGACTGTTGAAGTAATGTGTATTATAGAAAAAATATTGCCATCTCAGGAAAATTAATTTGTGAATTTTAGCTATTCAGCAGTTAAATATACGGAAACACCTGTTTTAGCATTTCTTTGTATATATCATTAGCACACTTTGATGAACAGTGGATTGAATAATGGTTTTCTGATATAGATGCTAAGGATTGATTTTAAGAATTACTCTATCTCATGTAGTTCCTACCATATCATATCTCAAAAATCCAGCTTTTCAGAAGAGAAATCCTACTTTTTCAATCAAGAAATAGGTATCATCTTTCAGAGAGGTAGTTAAAATAGTGCTTGAGTGGTGTATCATTCCATCAAAGGCAGAAGATCTACTGGTTCAAAATATTTTGCCCACCTCATCTGATCTTGTCTTTGAGCCTTCATCTGCATGTAAGTGATATTTCCTTAAGCTTATCCAAAACTTTCTGCAAAGTGGCTTTGTGGCAGTGTTTTGACAGCAAGGAGAAAGATTTCCATTCCTGTAGAGTCTTTCTATTGCTCTCTCAGAAATTTAGACCAAGGTTTCATTCTGAACGGCAACGGTGAGATTCTCATCTCTTGTTTTTTGATTTTTGTTTAATAAGAACAACAAAAAATGTAGCAATTTAAGGAGTTTCTTTGGGATGGCTTACACAAAGATCTTACTTTAATGAGACATACGTAACTAATTCTACATTTTTGTATCAGAAATGATTAGCTGATTTTTTTTGGGATGCTGTTTAGTCTTATGAGTCTGTGACAAGTCAGTTTCTATTGGCATTAATTTAGGCTACTCTTAAAACAGCCATAACCCAGTGTTTTCATCAGAGATATTTGAATTTACAGGATTATATTTTATGTAAAACTCCTGAACTTCCAACTGTGATATTTTGACTCTTTAAAGTTTTCTGAGCTAGACCAATAGCCTATGTGATTGGCTGCTTTGGTTGGGTTTAATTAAACATTTGCCAGATAAAAAAGTATCACAGGCACAGACAGAGGGTTCATGTGTGGTCTTCTGGTGGAAGCCATGCTTACCCCATTTCTGTTTTTCTCTCTAATAACCCTGTCTGTAGTAGCTGTAAAACAAAATATGAGTCACCCTGGAATTTAGTAGAGCAATGGGCTTAGATGCATTAAATGGAGTTAGAGTCTTCACTTGGTGGGCACTGAGGAATGTAACGGGATTAAAAAAATGACATAAGTACATAAACTTCAGAAGCAGGGAAGGAAAGTGGAAACGTATTGATTGTTTTGCTAAAATAGTTAGGTGTATATAATATGCACACAGTATCCTTCAATCCAGTTTTTCTTAGAAGTATTTTAATTGTGATCTTATCATTCCCCTTCAAAAACCAAAATTTTTGTAATGGAATGGGCCTGTTAAGAAATGTCTGAAATCAATACATTAAAAGTACATATAGGAAATGCTGGTTAAAATTAATTCATACTATGTGTCCTTAAGTGTGGAAAAACACGAAGTTAGAATCCAGTCATATACAGGAACTACACCACAAATGCAGAATGGAAAACATTAGTCCGTTGCTACAGTCCACCTCTTTACAGATGATCCATAAACTTGATGGCACAACAGCACACAATGTAAGACAAATATTTGTCAGTGAGAGTGAAAGATTGCAGAAGTCAATGAAGTATTTTAGCTCAGCTATGATTCTTTTTCCATTAGTGAGGGAGGAAAAACTATTCCAGACAAGCAGTTCTTGAAAGATATTTGATATTGCTGCAACATCAGCCAGATGCGCTAATGTAATGCTCTGTAACAACTCAAGCCTTCTTTTCCTACAGATGATTGTGTAAAATGGTTTATTTAAACTTGAAACATGAAGAGAATTCTGGCTCCATAGACATTATTGGTATCTTTGTGCCCTACATGCACCATGTAGTCAGAGATCGTTAAGATTATTAAGCACCTAATTCATCCCGTGGGGTAGCGTGATTAATTTGACTTCTAAAATGTGCTAACCCAGAATCTCAAAATATACACTCACCTCTTTAAGTATTTCTAGTGGCCACACGGGTTGAATTCTTGGCTCTGCATAAAATTAAGTTCCTCTGACTTCATTGTTTTGAGTGTTAGTTAAAACTAATCTTAGCTTTTTTTCTCCACGCATTGCATGTGCCTATTTTTGCCCATCCCACCTGACAAAATACAAAAGGGCAATAAAAAGGAAAACAAAACAAAGCCATTGGTGTCTTTCTGAAAGAAATAGCAATTTTGTTTTTCTGCCTAGACTGAGACTGCTGTAAGCACTTTGCTTTGATTTTTGGAAATATCAAATTGCTCGATTAAAAATACAAAATGTGGGGACCTTGTTAATCTATATTTAAATTACAACTGTATTCTACCTCCCATATTTTATAGGAATTCAGCATTTTGCCAACAGTGTAATGGATCCATATTTTCATCTATAGAACAGATGCCATTTTACTTTTTATTACAAGAGTTGTTTATTTTGGACCTGCTTTTTTTAAAATTCTCTAAGCTCCACCCCCAAATTGCTTAAGGCTTTACTCAAGAGATCTTTTCCTGTGAATAAAATTGCATTTTTTTTATTTTATATTTCTATAGGTATTTTTACATTATTTAATATCCCAATAAGAGTTGACTCAGTCAAATAAATGCAGCTGCATTTCCCCTACTCTTCCCTGGCCCAAAATAAATGATTGTAGTTTTCCATTGCTATCAAATCACTTCTTAAGCTGCTTGAGTTAACTATGGGGTTTTTTGGTTTTTTTTGATTTATTTGTTTGTTTGTTTGGGGGGTTTTGTTTGTTTTTGTTTTTTTTTCTCAGTAGATTTTTATTATTTTTTAACCCCTGACTTGGTGAAGATGGAAAAAAAAATACTATGGTGTAAAATTTAAATGAAGTTCAGACTTAGAAATCTGTTCTCAAGAGCAGTTGGCCAAAACCAGTAATTACTTATATCATGCATGCATTGAAAAGAAAGTAAGAGGAGACCCCTGCCTAAGACTTCCAGCTAATTACAATTAGAGAAGTCCAGGCAGTTCCCATAAATCTGAGTGTCATAACACTACAATAGAGGTAGCAGACAGGACTTCTAAATTTATTTCTTTGCTGGTATTGCTGGAACAGAATTTCCAAATAGCCAGTGATGATTCCTACCACAGTAGTGTCACTGTGAAAAACAAGAATTGATCATGATCTAACACAACTGTGTCACTCAGAAGAGAGTGAACAGCTGTTGTGTTCAGTGAGTTTATTACAAAAGCATTTTTTATTTTCCCAGGAGTTTGACAGGGAGAATAAAGTAGGTGAAACAAATGAAATGTTTGATCTTAAGCTTAACCTTATGTACTGCTGAAAAATCCTAGAAGAGAGAAGTATCTGGTTATAAGCAGAAGTCACTTAAGTACCAGCAGTTCACCATTCAGTTTATGTCAGAGTTTTTTAACAGAACAAGCTTGCAGCTCCCAAGTCCTTGCAGTGCATTCAGGTTTCTAGTTCTCTCAGGTGTGCTAAATTCTTGCTCAGGGAGTCTATGCCCAAATCTTTATCTTTAGTAGCTCATCTAATTTCAACCTTGCAGTCTTTTTCCAGTCCATGCAGCCAGCACCTGGCAAACTGCTTAATAACTTGCAGTCTTGGGCAAGGGGTCCGTGAAGAATAATCTGAATTTTTTATTTCACATTAATGAGCAGAAAGAACTGTAGACATCTTGGCTTTCAAGTTGCTGTACCACTTCAGCTCCAACCTCTCTAGCCTGCTATAGAATGAGGATGTGAATGAAAATGTGATTTTTTGGCAAGATTCCAATTTGATAATTACCTGATATTCCTAAGAGTAATGAAAGTGTTATATACCTTATGATAGCATAAGATATATTTATCATGGTATATACACTATGCATGGGTGTTGTATAGCTGCTCTAGTTAAAGGACCAAGTTCACCCAACCATTTGGGGTGTGGTTTGGAAAGGAATTTGAAGAGATTTATGAGATTTCAGAGAGCACATGGCTCTGTCCATGTATTTACTGTTGGAGTAAGTAGTCCAGACCTCTTTGGATTATTTTAAAATGCAGAGTTAGCAAGGATGTTCATACTTTTGCCAGTATCAATATCTGGGAAGTTTGAGTTAACATTAACATGTGGGTTTACTTAAAATGTAGTCAGCTATGACGAATGCAATGAAGATGTCTAAATACCGTTATATGGAATATTTGCTATGATATGTTTTTTGTAATAGGATTGAGCCCATAAGATCACGTGCAATTTTAATGTTAATTTTTAATTTTCAATACTATATATATTCAAGAAGAATTGACATACAAACGAGATGGGACAAGAAAAGGGGGCAAAAAAAACATCTAAAGAAAATGAATACATTGTAAGGCTCTTCTGGGGACCCCATCATGCACGTTAATCTTGACCCAAAAGACGAATATGCCACTTTTGAACAGCTACTTCCAGTAGTTTTGTGGCATTTTTTTCTGATATTTGCAAACACTGCATTGGGCATTATGATTTCTTTTTGGACCTTAGACAAGACTTAGAAGAGAAAGACTTCAATGTGTCAGCTGAAACAAGGGCATCAGTAACCAAATCACTCAGTAATAAAATTTGCCTCATTGCTTTTAAGAACTAGCAGATGGTTTCAACTTTATCTCCCATTGGAGACAAGCTGATTGAATTCAGACTTTGCTTAATGGCTGCTATTTGTGCAAATGAAGATAAAGGAACTTAGCTAAAGATTGGCTATTCCTGTACAACCAAGTAGCAGAAAAGGTTTTGCACGTCTGACCAACAGTCCCATTTGTAAAAGCTGCTTTTTTCGTATCTTCAGTGACTGGCAGTAAGTGATGCCTTCTCACAATGTGCAAGTAAGAGAGTAGAGTGGTTTCCTACCTCACCGATTACAGTCACTTTCTGCCATATATATATATATATGATAAAAAGAAAATACTTAACAACAGATCTACCAAGCCTTCTTGGTTCCTAGCTCTAATACAGGCACCTAAGAGAGTACTGAAATAAATCACTCAAACAGAAATTAGACTCTGACACAATCTTATGGATGTGAATCTTGCTGCAGAACCCAAAGTTACTGGGGCTATGGTGTGCATCAGGGTTGTTTAAACTGACTCTGCCAATAGCAAAACTACCCACTGTAGACTGCACTCAGTAACTTGAAATACAAAGAGATGAGTTTTGAAGTTTGAAAATACTGGACTATTTGTGCTGGGAAATGATTGCTGCAGGTTTCTTTGTTGCCTTTCCCTGGGCTTAGATTTAAAAGGCAAACATGGTTAGAGGGGAAAATGGGTTTTACCTCAGTATTTATTTAAGGATCCTCAGGTGCATCACATCCAGGTAGAATGCATCAAAATACACCCCAGAATGCACACTGAAAATTCACCCCCACGATGATTCATGTATACAGTTACAGACCTTGCAAATTAGCATAGCTATCAAAGATTCCCCAGTGAGAGGCTCAAGAGAAGCCCCCGTCCTGAGGAACCTTCCCCCTGGATGGGCCTATCTTGGTTTACAGAATGTGTTCTGGAGAGGACCTTGGTGTCTGGGGCTTTCTGACCCCCAGCTGTGAGGCTTCCAAGATGTTTGGTCTCTTGGCCTCATGGAACTTTGGGTCTAAGCTAAGTTGTCAGGCTTAGGGAATTACAAGTATGTGGGCTAAAAGCACTAAGGATACATAAAAGCTGTATGAAAGGGTATATAAGAGGGCTATACAGAAAAGCAGAAAATCATCATGATATCATCTTCTCCTCTCTTTCTTGACAGCAGCCTATTCATAGCAGGCAGACTTATTTGGTGAACCTACACACAAGCCTAACCAAAGAGAAGATTTATGTTTGATGCTAGGTCAAGACCCTTTGGTGGTTTGAAAGTACAGAATCATCACTGAGAACACTGCTGGGAGATTGCAGGTTGCCTGGACAGCAGCAATCCTGCTTCTGCCCTGCTTGACAAGCACAGTGGGTAGCCAATGCATGGCTGGGATTTGCACATTCTCCCCAGCCGCTGGACAGCCCTCCCAAATTTTGACCCTGGATTATTTAGCCCTGAACACTCTTTTCATGAGAATTTTATAACTTTTTATTTTTGTTTTGAATTAGAATGAAATGTCAGAGTGCCTGTAACTGGATTCTGGCCATAGCTGAAGAGGTCACTGACAGTTTGAGGGGACCTCAGCTCTTCTTGCAGAGGGTGTTTCCAGCAATGTGCAACAAGGAACTATCTCCAGAAAGGTCCTAGACTTCTTTGCTCTGCGACTTACCCACAACATGTCTCTGCTGGTACAGTAGAGACAAGGCACAAGGTCACAACTGCATTACGATTCAGGTACAATAGCAGAGAGCTGACACACAGAAAAGCACTTTCATTTACACCATTGATCAAACACGAGAACACAAGCAGCATGTTGGTAGAAAGGACAAAGAGAGAGAAGGCTGCTTTAATTACTTACATTTTATAAATGTGTATGTACATGCTCCTACACGTAAAAGCAATTAGCTCTCCTAAGTAAACCCAATTCAGAAAGACAACAGCATGGTCAATTGAAATAAGAGCATATTTTTAATTGTTAGTTGTATGGTACCCTCACTGTATAAAGTACTGCATGGCACAGCACGTTTCATCTGAATATGTTTGAGACCTGTAGAAAATCTACAGGTAATGGAAGTGTAAATGGAAATGCCTAAAATGGATGGAAATGGGAGTATGAACCATACATAAACACTGGCAAAGTGACACAGTTTTGTCAGAGGTCTGGGTTTGATCCAGACATTTTGGAATTTAGATCAGATATCCACAGAGGAGTACAGAGTGGAGGTTCTGGTTGCCCGAACCTGCAGCCCACACGTAAGACATAGTGAGGGCTATGTATCAAAAGGGACCAAGAGTAAGAGTTGTCTCCATCCAGATAGGATAGTCAAGTCTATGCATAGTACACCTCCGGTTAAATCTGGAATCTACGTATCCTTATTTTGCTGCAATTATGTCTCCGAGAGTCTGTTTCAGGTCAGAAGCTAGGGTCATTCAGTGTGTGGATGTGTAGCAGGCTGTTAGCTCTGCCTTTGCTTCCAGGAAAAGAGAACGTTAGTCAAGCTATGAACTTCTGCTCACACAGCTGTGAGACTGATCAGCAGGAGATGGGTCCCATATCTTCAGTTTCCAGGAGGACAGTCTAGAGAAATATGTGCCTTTCCCATGCATTTGGTATTCTTAATGAGGAAGTCTCTTTGTAGTCAATAAAATTGTTGTGTCCTTTGTAACTGAAAGTGGTTTTACATTTTCTCTTTAATTGCTGGTGCCCTAGCACCCACCCCATGATGAAAATGAGTTCTTACAAGTATACTTGCCTTAACTGGGAAATAGAAAACATGTAGGAAGAAGTCAGGAAAATGCAAAAATAGCATGTTTGCAGGAGAGCTCTTTCAAGTATGTTCTTTTTACAGAGAGGGAGTTGTCACTTGAGTGGTGAAAATTTAATCTTTTGCACTCAAGCAGAAGTAAATATGAGACACACCATTCAGACTGTCTTCAGGTGCTTTCAAAGCTTTGTCATTTTTTAAAGGGGTAAAGAAGGGGGAGGGACACCAGAGACACAAAGCCAGTCAAAGGTGGAATAATGAAGGGGAAAAATGTTTGAAAAACAGTAAAATGTTCACAAGCTGCAAAGAGTTTGTACAACTGCAAAACTGATCCAAGGAAAGGCCTCTTAATCTCTTGCTTCATCAGAGGAAAATGCTGGACAAGAGGAAACATTTTCAATGTAGTAGAACATTGTAAGCACTTCAGTAGGAGATCTGCTCCAGGCTACACGCTGAATGGTGACCTGCTGAAATTATTTAGGAAAAGAACCCTGGCAAGAATTTCACACTTTGTCTGTGTAGGAAAGCAGCTTTATCACACACGTGATTTAAAATGTGCTGAAGTGTTTATTTTTTGTATAAGGTCTTATTTTTTTTTCAAGATTTATATGTTTTTCTCCACCACATGCTACTTTTTGGAAATGTGAATCTGTGTTTATGCTCTTGACAGAAAATATCCTTATTCTTATGTCTTTGTCTTCTTGTTGGAAGAAGTTATGTGACAAAATAATTCACGTTTTTCTAATGTTGGGAGATATGGGTGTACCTTTTAACTATATTTTCTCTATTTTTTTTCTCATGATTGCGAAGATATTAGGCTAATGAATCTGAGCAGATGTTCAGCACTGTGATATATATTGTATCAATATAGATAGTATAATGTTACCTCTGTTAAGGGGGAAGGAGTTTAGAATTTACGGTTTTGCATTGCTATGCTTTAAAGATTCTGTAGGGTCTCTAACACATCCAACAGTCTTGTTTCCATGTGCACTGAAGATTTAATGTTAAAAAATTTTAGTATGCTTTAAAAGCACAACACCTCACTGGACAAGGATGTAAAAGCAGAAGCAGCTTAGCAGCCACTGGCAGAAGCCTGTGACTGGCAATGACTGGGCAAATCTGGTCAGCCCTGTTAAGGTTATGAAACAGAAGATGGTGGAGGACTAGAAAATCTATGCATATCATGTATTTTTTTTCAGCACACCATAATTTAGCAGTCCTTTGGGACTTTCTTCCCATTATAAAGATTTCTATAAGCAGTTCTGTTTCTCTCAAGCCAATAAACACAAAACTTGCACATGCTATGCATTATGCTTTATTGCCTAGAACAAAAGGCCAGAGTGGAATTTCATATTAAGGATTTAGCTAATAAAATTCAATAGAAATATAATAGGTATCTGTAGAAATTACTTCAAAATTATTTAGACTTCAGTAGTGAATTATCTCTTCTGTAGGCATTTTTAATAGGCCTGTAGCACCCTATAGCAAGCAAGGCATTTTCATTAAACTGAATAACTCCAAAAGCTGTTAGAAATGGTGCAATTCTATTTTTTTTCCCTGAAGAACTTGATATATGAAAAAGGAGAGTTACTATAGCAGTCTGCTACACTGCTCTTGATCTCAGCTTTGGAAAACAGCCACTCAGGGTAGTGGAGTTTCCAGAAATAGTGAATGTTTAACACTCACTGAGAAAAGGATCTTCTCTTAAGAAAGCAGGGAGGTCATCATCTAAGACGGAATGGACTATGAGGAACATACCATGAAGGAGCAGAGGAAGTATGAAGAGGACCACTGTATACTATAGTGAGATGAATATCATGAACTGGGGAGTTAATCTAGAATTTAAGGAGAGAAAACTTGATCAGAAAGTACACTGAAATAGGTGTTTATAGGGTACGTCTGAAAATTTTAGTTTGGATCAGACTAGTCTGCTTCTGGAGTGGATTTCTCAGCTATTCCCCCAACCTGTGTCTAACCTGTATGAAATTAAATCAAAAGATGGTCTCCAGGATCGCCCCTTAATGCACTCCAAACACTACTGGTTGTCAATCAGCAGGTCTGGAGGTCCCCAAAACATGCAAGGTGTGACCACTTGTTCTCAGAACTAATATTTTGTTCTACAGATCAATTCATACTGTGATGCTCTTGCTAATGAAGATTTAACTAGAGAGTAAAGGGAGAAAGAACTGTAGAGCTCCTTCTACCCAGTAAAGAAGGTATTTTTTATTTTGCTAGAAGAATACATTGTGCAAACTGAAGTTCCTCGATAAAAATGAAAAAATGAACCTGTGGAAAAATGTTTGCTAAGTACTAAAGAAAAATGTGTAGATCTGCTTACATGAAGAAATTCTCCAAGCCTGTGCTCCTGTATTAATTACTTATATAGCATTGGCACACACTTTACTACTGTATGTAAAAATAATGGGTGAAGCCAATTCAGAAACCCATTTGATAATCAGTTTAAAATAATTCTTACTGGCCTTGCAGACTGCAATTTAGGATTGTTGTTTTGCGTGTACTTTTCCTACATCCAGGATGACGTGTTTACTAAAGTTTGTAAATGGATTCTATTGAAACATTTATTTTGATAAATTTGCATCTTGAAAGATGTGAGTGTCAAACATGGGTTAATCTGGTAATCTTTTACTGGGAAAATGTATTCCACAGGGCATTGAAGTGTCGTAGTAAAAAGCTATCTGATAAAATAAGCAGTGAAATTGAAATTTCAGCTTAAACTGCTTTTTCAAGAAATAAGTTATCCTGAGGCTCATGTTTGAACTAGCTGCTATTATTTGTTGTGTGTAGCAGTCATTTCCTTATTGAGAGTCTAAATTTATTTAAGTTACAGCTGGGTCTAGAATTTCTTGGTACAGTTACAGATACCATTAAAAAAAGATTCATGGTTATTACTTAAATTTTACAATTTGGTTCTTCACAGAGAGCAAGTAAAAGAGAATATTACATGTCATTTCATTTTGAATAATATTGATTGTCTTAGGTCTGTGTAGCTCTGACTAGAAAGGAAATGAATATGGTTTATTTTATAGTCTAATCCTGCCCTAGACATCCATTTTAGTTTTAAAAAAGGTTTGAAATATCTCTCTTTGATAATTAAAACATTGCCTTTCACACTAGTGAATCCTTTGATTCTGCATTTCTTTATTATTTAATTTGAAAAACTTCCAGCCAAGCTGATATGGATACAGTTATGGGGCAGATACAAGTGCCTGAGATAAGAAATACCCACTGGGGATGCAACAATAAGAAGCTTCTGTGATAGCATTCTTACAGTACTTTAATATTCCAGTATTCTTCACATTTCAGCATGTGGCTGAATTAATTCTACTTGCTAAAGTAAAGGGAAAGAGAACAAGAAAAATAATGTTGAGCACATTGATCCATAAATTTAAAGCAATGTGTCTGATGACGAGTGCTTTATGTCACCATACTAGGAAATGCTGCGTTCTTTGCTAAAAGAGGTATGTTTGAGCAAATTAAACTGAGTATTTGTGGAAAGTAGAGTTTCTTATTAGTGATCAACTCATAGTTGAATTTCCAAGATTCTTAAAGTGCTTCTTGAACAGTCCAGTTGAAGTATTAGATACAGGTCACAAAACCCCCATGTAGTGCTACAGGCTGGGGTAAGAGTGACTGGAAAGCTGCCCAATGGAAAAGGATCTGGGGTGATGGTTGACAGCCACTGAACATGAGCCAGTGTGTGCCCAGGTGGCCAAGAAGGCCAGTGGCATCCTGGCCTGTATCAGCAGTACAGTGGCCAGCAGGACCAGGGCAGTGACTGTGCCCCTGTACTCGGCACTGCTGAGGCCACACCTCAAGCCCTGTGCTCAGTTCTGGACCCCTCAATTCAAGAAGGACAGTGAGGTGCTGGAGTGTGTCCAGAGAAGGGCAGCAGAGCTGGTAAAGGGTCTGGAGCACAAGTTCTATCAGGAACATCTGAGAGAGCTGTGCGTTTTCAGCTGTTTCGTTTTTGTTTGCTTCTCTCCCGCTTACCTTCAAACAGAAAGCAAGCTTTGAATGTTCACATCATGAAGATATTTCCATGATGTAACTTGGAGAATCAACTCCATTCCTTGGGAAATTTCCTGGAAAGGGGTGCATCAAATAGTCCAGGAGATTGGAGCAAGGTACCTAGGAGATTGGAGCAAGGTACCTAGCTATCCTTGCTTCCTCCAGATCTGTGGTCACAGATGGTACCTAGGCTATTAGCTGGGGGTGTTTAGCCTGAAGAAAAGGAAGCTCAGGGGAGACCTTATCACTCCCTGCAACTGCCTGAAAGGAGCCAATGAGGGTCTGCCTCTCCTCCCAGGCAACCAGTGACAGGATGAGAGCACACAGCTTTAATCTGTGCGTGGGGAGATTCAGGTTGGACATCAAAAGAGATTTCTTCATGAAAAGGGTTGTTAAACTTTGGAATGAACTTCCCAGGGAGGTGGTGAAGTCACATCTCTGGAGATGTTAACAAGAGGATGTGGCAATTAGTGCCATGGTCTAGTTGACAAGATGCTGATCAAAAGTTAGACTTGATGATTTCAGAGGTGTTTTCCAACATAAATGATTCTGATTCTGTGATATGGACGTTAGATTTTGGATTTAAATTTGATAGAGGAATTTAATTTATAAGAGGAACCATTTAATAGAAGAAGGTATATTATGCCACAGCTGTAATACAGAGACAGACGTTATATATAGACTGAGTGGTAATATTCATTATTAGATATTTTTGCAGTTTTCAAAAAAGGCATTATTTCCCTTGTTTTCAGTAGTCTAGCACTAATACCCTAGGTACCATCTCTGACCACAGATCTGGAGGAAATAAGGATAGCTAGGTACCTTGCTCCAATCTCCTGGACTATTTGATGCACCCCTTTCCAGGGAATTTCCCAAGGAATGGAGTTGGTCCTCCAAGTTACATCATGGAAACATCTTCATGATGTGAACATTCAAAGCTTGCTTTCTGTTTGAAGGTAAGCGGGAGAGAAGCAAACAAAATGAAAACTTGAATTAAGACTGCAATGAAATAGTGCTAACTTCCTTCTTGGGCTGTTTTGAGGGATGTTTTTCTGTACAAAAACTACTTGTATGTTCATTTTACTCATTGGACATGGAATGTGTGCAGTAAGAGTATCTGTAATTCTACTGTGGTCTATATCTTTAACTGCATATACATCTTTAAAAACAGATCTGAAAGTATCGCCTTAACCTTTTGCATATACATGTCCTAAATTTGAAGCATGTGTGCTCACAGTCTGATGTAAAATTTTATTTGCACGGTATTCAAAGGAATTAGAACCAGAAGAAGGAACATGGGAAACATTGAAAGGAAGGAGTGAATAGGGTAGACTGTTCCTTCATATGTTATTGAAATCTCATCTTTGCAGGAGAGACATAGAAAAGAGAAAGTACATTTTCCATAATTTCAGTTTTTTCTGTCATATATTGCCTAAAACACGTCTTTATATGACTTATATGAGTTACCTTTACTGTAGATTCCCCATATCTGGCAGAAGAAAAGAATGGCTAGGATGCAGCTAAAGAAAACAAAGAGAGAGATATTTTACTTTTAAATGAGTGGCTAAATGTTAGAGATATAATGAACAAATAAGGTCTTATTATTTTTTCTTATATGTCAGTTATTGTCCCTTTTGTGTAATTTTGGTTCATAGTGTGCCAGTGGGGATGAAATGTATATATATTTTGATAATGATGAAATATATATTTATTTTTCACATAAACATTTCATATATAACACTGCATGTGGTTTCTGATGTAATTTGAAGAGAGAAATGGTCTTAATACTTCTGGTGTTTGTTCCTAATTTATATTCTTTTTCTGACTGGAGTCATTATTGCACACTTCTGAAAAAGGTGTAATATTTTCATTAATCGCTCACAGTGCCGTTTTCCTTTGTGCTATCTGCATAACATGTGATTTAGGAAAACACACCCTGTCTTTAAGCTACATGTAATACTGAAGCTGAACATTGTGACAGTTCCACTAGGCCAGCACATTGTCTCAGTCAGTGTCCAGTGCCAGACATTCCAGAAAAAGGTGTAAGAAAAGCAGAAGTGGAATATTCAAAATATTCCATATCATGACCTCAGAGAAGTTTTTATCTCACAGGCATCTAGGTAGTAGCTGCTTTACTGTGGAAGCATGAAGATTTAGGCCCTCTGTAAATTTTAATTCTTTAATATACAGAAACATTTTGACAAACTGGGCATTGAAACACTGAATTCCAGTTTTATTCTGGAAGATAAATTTATGTTGCCATTTAAAATACATTCATGAAAAATTACAGCAAACAGGTAGTTACACTGTGGATTTGCTCACATTAGTTGGTGAGAGTAGCTGAGCTTTTGAAAAATTACCTTGGCTACCATATGAGATTCTAAGAACCATCTTTCTGTGAAATGGGACAGAAGATAGGTGATTACAGGTAGTATGTATGTGGTAGTCCACAAACACGAAGAGAATTCAAAAAGATTCTACTGCTTTACAGGCAAAACCTGAAGAGACTAATGAACCTTGCATTGGTGTTACAACTTTTTTTGCTGTTGGTTTGTTATTTTTCAATCAGAGCTGTTCCAGAGAACTTTAATGCAACATTGTTTTACACAGCAAAGTGTTTACAAACTGTTTGCAGAATCACTTACATTTCTTGTTGGAGTTCATATTTGCTATCTCAGGTCCATGAATCCTCAGCTTAGGGTTACCTAATTTCCTGGGGTCTATCCCCCGTTAGATCTTTTCTTTCTATTTCTCTGAATCTCTTTCTATGCACCAATTAACACAATTTTCAAAAGCAGAACCCAACCAGTAAGCTGTTAAAACAGAGAACATGGTATAGCACTACTCTGGGATGAACTCAAAGCCTACAAATTCAGTACACAAACTTAGCTTTTTTCTTTTTTTAAACTCTGATAAGATGCTGATTATCTTCATCTTTACCCAGACACTGAAATTTTCATTCCATGTAAACTTTATAGGTTCAAAACTTATTTTCCAACGAACAAAGTAGCCAGTAAATAATGTATGTAATATATTACTTGTGTCTGTAACACCTACCAACCTTTCCGTCCTCTGTTGCACAATTGTCCTGTTGTACATGGGGTTTTTATCTTGCAAACACTGAAAAATTGATTCATTTCAAAGATAGGATTTATGCCTTCGAAAGACACTTTTGTGTATTCCTTATGAATTGGAGTATCAAAGGCCTATGCCCTTTACTGTCTAATCTTGTCATTTAGTTCAGAAGATGTTACAATCTCACATGAAGGTCTGTTGGTTTATGGCTTGACAGTGATGTGGTGGAAACTGATGATCTGTTGGTGCTGGTGAATATGATGAGGGAAGAGCTACCCAGCCATTTTCATGCAGAAAATCTGGATGTTTTAACTGATTAAAGTTTATCTCTGTGTCTAACTTCTCATCAGTAAATAAGGGTCAGCCATCTGGCAGCGATAAATTTGGCTGGGATGGGTTCCATCTGCTAAAATATGATGTAAAAATATTCTGTTCTTCCATGGCACTGGAAAGATACGACATCTGGGGTTAGACAAAATAAAGAAGCTTGAAACTGGAAGGAATTGACAAAATTATTTCCTGTCTGAGGAACTGGAGAAGTGCCATTGAAGGCTGGGACTGATGACAGTCCTGTAGCTGGGGTGTATCTGTTCACAGGTAAGTTTTTCTAGAAGTTAATGTTAACTCAGAAGTTAAAATGCTGAGCTCACTCTTCCTCTCCATCCTCACTCTACCATCAGCTGAAGTTATTAAGTAGATTTATGGCCAAGGGAATCACCTATCTGAGTACATAAAGATGTAGGTTTCTCATGCGGACATGGAATTTTGTGTTACCTGGCATCCAGCTGTTGACAGCTGTGCACCTTGTGATTTACTAGAAGAGCTGGAAAAATAGGAAAGGCTTTGCAGTGCTTTATCTATAAGCTGAAGCAGGTAGCTTCCATTTTGATAGATCATTGTAAAGGTATCACAATGGAGCCTCCAGGGATCCTATTATTCAAGGCACTGAATTTGCCTGAAGAATGAAGAGGTATACTGTAGAGCTGATGATAAAATTTTTTTCCTTTGCCTTTTCAGTATACTGTGACATACACTTTATCAACAAAGTCCAGGATGTTCTGCATAGACAAGGTCTGTTCATATTGGCTAATTTGTGTTTTCTAGTCCATGACTGGCTGATGTTTCAAAAAAAAAAGTTAGCAAAGATGTAACTCGTCTATGACTATCAATTTCAAAATAGCAGGATAAACCATTACTCTCCTAAGTGTATTAGCATGTTTTCCCTCTGCATTGTGCCAGTTTTGAAGGCTCGAACTGTTACATGCATTCAGGGGATAGCCATTCTCAGCGATTTGGAGGAAACTGTAAGTCTTTCATGTGGGAGTGCTTTCTCCAGGGAGCCCACATCCTTGTAGACATTGTTTCCAAAATACACCTTTCAGTTTAATTTGAGGACTTCATTTTAAATTAAGAAAACCTTGAAAGGAGTGACATATGGAAAACTCTGATCATGATTTTCTTTTTTTTTTTTTCCTGGGGCAAAGCAAGCTGCTTTCTAAATTATCATGTCCCAGAGAGGAAAGATGTGAAAATAAGGTTCTGCATCTGACCCTGTCCTGAAGATTGGAATTGCAAAGCTTCCTACAGAATAACTCAACAGACACAATGTTAATGTGAAGTTCTTTTATAAATCTAGGCAGAAGTATGCCAACATATATTCCCCAGTGGCTGCTGTAATGTGAACCAGTAGGCATTTAGTTTTAGAGTACTATGTACAAGTTAATTTTCAAATATCAATCCTCACTAATTGGTTTAATAGTTAATAATAACTGACTACTATGGTAGGCAGTAGAAAAGCTATTATGTCCATTAGAATGTCTGTAAGTGTGAAAATTGTTCATTTGTGACCACGGCCAGGAGAAAGGTTTTAACAACTTTTTTTTGCTTTTCTTTAGCAGAAGGCAATTAAGCAAGAAGTTTGTGCGGGTTGGAATTTTTTATTAGATACACCTTCCCCACTCTTTATTTTTGTTGTTGTAGGCAGTGATATAGTCACTCTTTATGTAGCCAAATATCACATAAATGTATTAATTGCAGCTCAACAAGAAATGCTGATCTTAAGAAACATTGGGAAATAATGTAGGATTAGAGTAAATACAAAGAAACTTTGTCAGGACATCCACTTATGTGTGTATAATGACATTTAAAAAAAAAACCTAAGTAATTTTAAAATAATCAAAAGCAAACAGAATGAGTAGAACTTTAAGGCTGAGTGTTCCTGAGAGAAGGATTTAGGTACAATTTTCTTACATTTAAATAAGGAGTACATGGACTTAAATTAGGCCATTGCTTACTTATTTTGCTGACTCAAGGCCTCAGTAAAAATACTACTGAGCTAAATTTTCAAAACCATTTTTAAAAGGGATTTAGCTATTTGGTTTCACAGATTTTTGTCCTTTTGTGTTTAAATGCCATATATTTTCACCAATGAGAAAGAGAATCCTACTTCCCCGGCCCCCTTTCTCCCTCCCCACCTTTTTAAAACATTATTTTATATTAGTACATCTAAATATTGTGCTTCGTTTCTACTTCTAATTTATGGGAGGCTTCTCTTACTATTTCCCAGGCTTCCTTTCAGTTTATAAATTCTTATTGTTGAACTTGTGACATGCAAAAAATAAACCTCAACTTATATTTAATCACTTGTAAAATACTGATTCCTTGGCTAACTCCCCACACTACTTGTACCCCCACAAAGAACAATTATTTTAATCAAGTAGACTCATAAAAAGAAGAATAGGCAGAAACATATTTAAAAGTTTGCTTAGAACAAACATGTCTTGTAATTCTCTTTCCTCTTACTTTGTTTTAAAGAAAGTTCTAAACATGTGCTTCAATTACTGAATTGGACTGAATGTACTTAGTTGTGTAGAACCTCTTCCTAATTTGTGATCTGAAAAACCAAATATGATTATTAGCGAGGACATCAACGCTAGTGCAAGATGCCGATGCTCAGATGTGCATTTCAGAATTCATCAGCACATTGTGTTATAACTCATTTCCTTCACTTATTTTTGATCTGCTTTGATGTCAGCTTTCCAGTCTGTGGGGTTCAGTCTGATATAAATATCTAACTAATACAATGGCATTACTAGATCTAGGCCTTTGTATACCAGCAAGTAAATTGAAAACAAGCCTAGTACCTCCATCCTCCTCACAAATAGTTGCAATATTAGTAAATAAAACCACATCAAATATTACTTCATCTTCGCCTGCCAGCAGCCTAAAATCCATTTAATTTCTTCGGTGTGTGTGTTAGCAGATTGCCTTTACAGAGAACTTTCGGGTTTGTTATTTGTCTCAATTTGCTGAAGTAGCTGAGTATGGTCCAAAAGGAAAAATAAATCACAGAGAAAGCTTATTAGGAAATGTTTATATTGTTGAATTAGAAAGCAGTAGACAGTATTTTTTAGGCCAGATAAACCACATATTGCTGTCTTTGAGGGGAAAAAACCAAATAAAATCTTTACCTTGGACACTCAAATTTTAATCCAAAGGTTAAGCTAATACAGCAGTTACTTCTTTAATTATTTATGGATGAGACATGTGAAAAGCCTGCCAAAGTTAGCAGAGAGAAAATAATGGCTAGTATTAAACATTTGACCTTGAAAGCAGCTCTGATTGAAAATAATTACCCGAGTTTTAAAACCTTTATTTCCTGTTCTGGTGGCAATGTCCTTCTTAAGCTGTAATAAATTGCCCAATCATTTTAGCATCAGATTAACTTGACTCGAGTGTTTATTTCACATTAAGCTTCAACATTACTGATGCACTATGTAAAAGTGATATTAATTATCCTTAGGGTTCTTTTTTTTTTTTTTTTTTAAATCCAGGCTTCTTTGGTGGTATAAATTTTCATTGAGTTTGCTCTCAATGTTCCTCCGAGGCCAGACGTCATTTCAACTTATCAAAATCTTAAAATTAACTCTGAATTTTCTGCTGACCTCTGTGATGTTTTAGTATTGAGCAGGTGCAAATGAATTCTCTTAGACTCCTTTGTTATGTCTATCTGTGTTGTCAATCTAGTTTACATTAGCATCTGGAAAATGGATATGGGAAAATTATTGGTCTTCTTAATTATAATTAGCTGTCACTCTTCACAATGAGAGGTATTTTGGTCATTAAGTGAATAATATTGGCTCATGAATATTACTTCATATAATAAATACTTAAAAACGAATTATAAAATTTTTGCCTTCAAGCATAACAATGCCACCATAACCACCGTGCATCAATTTAGGTGGGTCTTGTGTTTTGGCAAACATTTTGCCTCAAGGATACCAGGTGTAGCTTTGTACGGTCCTTTGATTAATGTCTGTCTAGTAACGTCACTGGTTGCTTCGGGCAAACTGCTCTATAAAAGGAAACCTTGCTGACATGGAAAAGAAAATTGCAAGTCTGCTGTGGATGAGAATTTAATTACAATAAACAACAATTAAACAGATTATTATAGAAGTGCAATTACTACTCTAAAGTTGACGTTGTGTCAGCACCTTATTTTCATTGCTTTTGTAATCAGTCTGTAGAATTTGCCTTGAGCTAAAATAGAAACTATTTTTAAAGTCAACAACATCAAGATTTAAGACAATTTATTTTTGTAATTTATTTTAATCACTGGAAAGATTTTCAGAGTTTTCTTTCTTCTTACTTTTTTGGTCAAAAAGCCATCAAAAAATGTTTTGCATCTATCTACTTCATACAAGCCAAATTCTGTTGTCCTTATGCAGTAAGCTTCCTTCTGACTGTGAATTAATTGTGCACTACTGGTCTGCTGTAATGTGTGTTCAAATGCATCAATGCCAAGTAAGAAAACGATGGGAAAATATTTTTTAAAGCTTTTTAAGTGGTCTAAGTGTTTCATTATATATCTCTCTCCTGTCTTTGGAGGTCAGAGGAAACTAATAGAGACTGAATCTCTCATTTTGAAGAAAATGCATCTCTTCCACAACCCATATTTATTTTCAAATAGCAGTGACAATAGCAAGAGGATTTTCTGGGAGTTGCAGCTGAAGTTATTGTTCCTAAATGTGACCAACAAGTCAGAAGTTTTTTGTAGTTTCTTTCTTCTGCCTCAAGTCAGAGGTTTTTTGTAGTTTCTTTCTTCTGCCTATCCACTTCGTGCTTTGAAAAGATAGAACTAGCAATATAATTGATGGAGAGGTGATAGCATTTCTAAATGAAAAATAGAACTTTGGTAGGATTCAAACTAAATGTCTTTGAATACAGAAACATTTTCCTCTTTCCTACATGGCACTTCATGGTAATTGAACAAATTTTATAGGGCTGAAATTAGTCACAAGAGAACTCCCTATATTACTCTTTGAAAGCAATGGAAGTACAATGAGAGTTTTGAGAAAAAAGAAAAAAAGTTAATTAAGGAAAGAAAATATCTGGGGAGTAGTTTAGCTTTGACACGCTTCAGCTTTCAGGTTTACCTGCATGATGACTGCAGTGAGACTAAACCTGCAGACCGGCTCCAAATGCTGGCAGCCCAGCTGGGAGCAGCCTTTGGCAAATAGGTAAGGAAAAACAAGGGTCCTGTAGAGCTCCAGCTGCATACTGTTGTCAGCTGTTGTCAGAGAAAGTACCCAAGAGAGGGGGACAACCTGCAGATTTCCACAGCTTTTGTAGGAAATTGCTGTTTGAAGAATTCAGGAGGTGCTCATCTGAAGATATTCCTTCTCCCCACCAATGGAGGTAACCCAAGCTGAAGGCTGCTCCTCTGCCATGCTTAGAAAAAGGTCCACAGAGCTTGCCAAAATTGAATTTCTTTCATTTTGTCATCTTCAACGAGTGGACCCAGAAGAATTCAGAATAACAATGAGGAAAGTTGCCTAAGTCTAGCCCTCAGTACACTTAGAATGCCAGCTGCCTAACAACTGAGAAAAAGAAGAGCAAAAGGATTTTCAGCGCTTTGGCTATGTTTTTAATCTGAAAGAAGACTATTTAAACTGGTGGAACAGCATGATGGTACAGCAGCTGCTGTAATTGCAGTCAAAAAACAAATATGCAAACATATATTCAATGGTGACCTAATTCTCTGTGAAAAGTCCACTCCACCATGGTGCTTTGATTTCTTTTCTGGTATTCTGACATTACACCACTGGGTCAAAATGCTCTTTTAATTGGAACGTGCACAAATGTGTAATTGTCAAAAGAGAAAAAGCTACTTAGAGTAACAGGAGATCTCTCAGGTACGCTGGCTTTATTAGCATTGCATAGCTAAGTCAGCATCCACCCCTGTCCTCTAGCCTTGCACAGAAATTTGTCTGGGGTCAGTGGGCAACTAGGGTGTGGCTACTGGGAACACCTGTAAACCTTTGCCTTCAAATATGAAGATTTGGCACATGTGTGCACAGAAAGGCTGCTGCTAACCTCAGACCTTTAGGCTGTCTTCCATGAGGTATACCTGCATTAGCAGTAGAATGTGTGCATGAACAATAAATATTAAAAAGCTCTGATTAGTGCAAGGTAAGTGACTTTTTAATAGTTATGTGGTTAGTTTGTGTATTACACAGGTATAAACACGTAGGCTCTGTCATTGTTCCTTCTGTAAATACAGCTACAGATACATAAGCATCTAGAACTCTGTGTGTATTATGAATTTACTTGAGATGTAATAGATACTTCCAAAACTTAGTATTCTTTCCTTTTTGACAACTTCATGGAACCTAGTTGAAACCGTAGTCAACAATCTATCTCTGAATTTCCTGGGATTTGAGTATTTTAATATAAGTAAAGGGTCATTGTAATGAAGTTCGGTGTGAATAAATTGTTGTTCTCCAAAAGTTACCTTTACTATGCCAGGAATGGTGTCCAAAATTAGAATAATTAAAACCAGAAATGCTAAATCTAATGTAAGTTTTATTAGATTACTGGATAACTAAAGGATCATTATTATTCTGGTTTTTGCTGGTTAAATTTTTTGCTTGGAAGTGGTTAATTTATTGTTCCCTGCCTACATTATGGATTTTTAAAAAAATATAATTGAACACCACTCTGCAGTTCACTTCTGTACACATGGTTTGCCTGCATGTACTGTCATCACTCTTTCATATCTTTTATTCTTTGCTTATGATGGAGAAAGTGTTGTTTTAATTTCCACATCATTTCATTGTAGAACTATTAAAGTTACTGAAGGAATCTCACCAACCCATTTAATTTAATCAAAAATGAGGAAAAAAACCAATTAAAGTTGTGTAGTAAGTCATTCTTTCTCTTCTGAGATGTTACTTAATGTACAGAGGTCAGTTTTCTATTTTTCTACGTGGTAACTAGTGCTACCATGTTGACCTTTGGTACCCAATTTAAGAATTTTTATACTAATGCTGGAAGGAGAAGTTGCAACTACAAATCCTTCCAAACTGTGGATGCCTTTTTGTTTCTTTCTTAACCAGTGCACCGCACTTTTTCTGCTCATGAAATGCTTCTGAATTATTTAATCTATTTTGTTTTCCTTATGGCAGGAATAGGTATTCTTGCAGTGATTTGAGTCTCCATTGTCCCTGTCCATTTTCTGAGATACTTTAATCTGAATGCTCTTACTGTTTGAGCTTGTCTGTAATGTAATTTTCTAGACTTCATTCCTGACACTTAAGGACATACATACTTAATGACAGTGTTGCTTCTCTTCAGCATCGCTGTTGTGGGTGGAAGTTTTATGCCTGTAGGACGGGTGCATAATGATTGACTTTTCATTGTTAATTTTTAGTTCAAAGCATTTTAACCTCAGGGAGAGAGAAGAAAAAATGGTTTTGCCCATGTTAAAAAAAGTTTAAAAAAAGAGTTTTGTTTTCTAATCTCCAGTGTACTCAGTGTTTCAGATATGATTTGATGAATGCAGTCTGCATTCTAGGGTCCTTGTGTTTCTTAATAAGTTCTGAAAATACGAGAGTGAATAGTGTTATTTCTAGAAAACACGATAGCAGTCTTTTCCAAATATTAGTGCCTAATTACAGTGGGGAACAATAGAATTGATTTGTTATTGTTTGGTTCCCAATTGCCAGTGCTGATGTGTCTGAAAGAAAACAAAATGAGCAAATAGCCCGACATCAATCATGTAGTGATGTTCTCAGATTTACTTATGAGGGATATTCTCTCTTTTCCCCATTCATTTTCTGTAATGATCATTGCTTCATGTTTCACTGTGTCTTGATTGCTTGCTACCTGTCCAAGAGCTGATCCAAGCAGCTGGGCTGGGCTGGCTAACGAGCCGGCAGTGATTAACTGCAAAGGCCATTCAAGTCAGTGGCCAAAACCATCTACACTGCTGCTAATCCAGCTTCTATTGAAACTCAGGCAGCAATAATCAACCTCTCAGCTTGTGACCCTTCTGCAAGTTCACTCATGTTTTGTCCCAGAGGAACAAAGTATTTTGCTTCTAGAATATCTCCTGAAGAGTTTCCATCTCCTGAAATGTGCATAATGAGCTCATTTGTTCAGGGCAGGGTCATAGGTGGAGGCAGGACATGGATATTGCCTTGCTTCATGTAGGAAAGCAGTAGTTGTTTTGCTAGTAATATATTGTAATAAAAGAAAAAAAACCATTTCAAGTAACATTTTCTTTGGTGCTGATTGAGCCCCATATCAATGTACATCGTGCCTTTGAGGTTATTTTCTGAGGAAGCTTTTAAACATAACATTATCTGTAAAAAAATAAGCTTGAAATGGCAAGGAAATGTACCAGCATGGTGTTTGTGGATTTATATGCATTTAAACGTTAAAACTTTGTTAACACCGGAGATGATGACAGAAAACACTGACACAGCATCTACAATTAGTTTCATAAATTGACGTATATGTATGTTAAGATGTAAACATACTGGATGAGGAAAAGCAAGACTGATTAATGAAAGATTCTTCCAGTCCTCCCAAGAACAGTAGTCTTCATAAATAAATAAATCACTACTAAATGATGACAGCTTTCAACTGTATTTCATCTTCAATCATTCAAGCTAATCAAACTAATGAACTTTAGTCAGTTAATGGTGGTGTAAGAAAAGTTAACTTTAGTTACTCAAGGCTTCTAGACAACGCACAGACATAGAAAATAAGAAAACATGTATATTAATGTATGGGTAAGTGTGGTGTTTAATGTCCAATAGTTTTTCAATATTTATATTTTCAGTGTTTATCTTTATTCAAACAGTATAATGTTGTATCATGGTTGTATTCATCTGTCTCTTCATTCATTAACACCCTGTGGGAGAAGAAAAGGAAGAGGACCTATTTTCATGGTAAAAATTGCTGAAGATACACAGCAAACTAAACATCAACTGATGTCCAGGTTATATGAGTTGTCTCACAGCTTAAATATGCCAGCTTTGAGACAACCTAGGTTTCTGATCAAGACGGGAACTGTGAGTTTAAGTTCAGAGTTAAAAAAAAAGTCCTTGCACATTGTCACTACAATCTAAAGTTAGGATATTGAAACACAACTGATTTTATAAGTAATAGAAAGCTTCAGTATATATGGTACATTCTTTCATGCAAACTTTCTAAATGCAGTAACAAATCCACAGCTAAATCTGTTAATCAGGTGTTAATTGTATGAATATTCCTCAGGGGTTTTTTATCACCATTATGTTAAAAAAAAAGTTATAGAAAGTTAATCTAAATGGATATTAACATTTTCAATTTGTTGCTTCAGGGTCACTGTATAAACATGGAAGCTTTTTGCTGCCATCCCCTCCTGACATTGCATCTCGCTAAAATCAACATTTATGAAGCAGATTGATACAACTTCTGACCTTTAGACTTGGAGCTGTATCTGACTCCTGGCTGCATCAGGCAAGGGAATTAATGAGTGTACCACTCTGCCTTGCTGTAAGACCTGTTCCTATATTGATAATTATAATGGCACTGTTGTTATGCTATAATGGTTGAGGTGCTGTCACCAATCCCATTATTGAAACAGGGATTTTAAGATGTGGATAATTCAGCTACAAAAACAATATTTATGTTGCAGTAGTGTAATCAAGGGTGAATACAAGAAAGTGAAGACTAACTGTTTCTACTGAACACTGTTGTGATAAGATCCAGTCTGCCTAAAGGAGCAAAGCCTTTCTTTAGCCTCATGAAGCCCTCCATGAGGAGAAACAGATTTCCATAAACAGTGCTGAGATGGGTGTCTGCAGGCCTTTGGAGGGTCATCATGTCTCCATACATTTTCCTGTCTAGAATGCACCTCTTGAGAGTTCCTATGGCACCTACATTTACCTTCTGACTACAGAGGGTGATGTCCAAAGCATGCTCAGGGACACAGTTACCTGTGGTACCTCAGAATATTTCTGTTGATTAGATATTATGTATTTCCAACTTAGAGCATTTTGATCTGGAAAAATGCAATTATTTATTTAGGCTCCTGTCAGTGAGCATTCTCTTGGTTTTGGGAGATGGTGCTTACCTTCTGCAATTTCAGCTGTCTGAAATTTAGTCATTAAGTCTAATCCAGTCACTTCAACTCCTTCTATAGACAGTGGAAGTCCACTAGTTTTGCTCATCTTAGTTACCTGTTTTCAGATAGGAATAGATGTTCTCCAGAGGTGTCTTTTTCCCTCCAGTAATGAGAACTAAAAAGAAGTGTATGTGATTATCCTAAATTTAGAGATTTAACCCACAGACCCATTCATTAAGGCAAATGATTCATCTCTTGTGCTATGGAGACATAGTCTGGAGGTTTCAGTTTGCAGTGCTAAGGAACATTAAAACACTTTCATACATATGTGAAAAGGTTAAAAAATTCTTATACCAGGCAAGAACCAGGATGGTCCCAGCCCATGTGTAATAACTTCTCTACACAAAAGGATAGAGATTTCTCCTAAATGAGTGAGATATTCCTGTATACCTGTATTCATGCACCAGCACGGGCATTTGACTACCTGAATATATATGGGAAAGCTTGGATAAAAGTTTTGATGCTTTGGACTGAGTTTTCTCCCTTGGGGTGATAAAGCTATAACCCCACTTTCATATGAATCAACACTTTAATGTTCCATAACATCTGAAGGTTATTATAAAATTATTCTGGTCACATCTGAATTACTGGTTGTCCGTGATGTATTGTTGTTCCTCCTAGTTAATTTTTTTAAAAATATTATTAATTAATTATTTAGTTTGTTCCTTATTTACTGTTATGGGTTGTAGTTGCTTGTTATTTTTTGATTATTTGATTACAATCATTAAAGGAACTCTATTAAATGTAAGGGCTGTGTGATGCTAAGCACATTGTGCAAATAGTGAACAGAACATGAAAAGGCATTAGCCAAGAGCTTTGCATTCTTTCTTTTATTTCAGTCTCAGAGACTGGTTTAATGGTGGAGGTGGTATTTTAACTTATTTTCCTTGATAAACAAAGGGCCACTGCCTAGTAGTTTTGGAATAGTTCTGACATAAAATAGTTTTATTTGTTGTGATCTCTCTTTCTCCATGCCAAACTTATGTTTGAAAATGTATTGAACACCAGAGATGAAAAAGGCATTCTCTTTTGTGATTATTAACCCTAAGGAAATTCACTTCTAGCTAAAATTCTTTACCCCAACCTCCTCCTTGAATATCTGCATTCCGCCTAAATGAGATAAAGCATATGTAAAGAAAGAGGCATCATATTCCCCCCATCTTTGCCCAATCTAAGAAGTACTTTATTTTTGGTCTAGTAAATTCTGTGGAGCCGACTAAGTAATATATTCATGGTCAGCTGTGTTGGAATCTGTCAAAAAATTGGTTTCTATTAGTGACATGCATCTTGAATCGCTGTTGTCTCACATATCCAAGAAACACTGTAAAGTATTTCTTACCAAATGCAAGTAGTATTTTGCTTGAATAAAAGTTTAAAATTTAGCAAATCAACTCTAGGAAAGTGCTGTAAATACACAATTATAATCCTCTGCTTTTAACCAAATTGCCAAGATGAAGGTGGGCATAAACTGCCTTAAACTGCCTTGGTTTTCCATTTGTTCTGATTATCTGTTAATATAGCAAAGTGCAAATCAATTTGCGAGAGTACATTTAAACTCAGTGGGGTTTTTTTTGTTGTTGTAGGAAGACTTCTAAAGACACATTAAATTTTTCAATAATTTTAATGTAACAAAGAGAATCAGTGTTTTACAGCCAATGCAAAATTAATATATTTTTCTGGAATAAAAGTAATATTCTGGACACACTATTTGGAGATTTAAATGCAATTTTGAAGTATTTTAGTGAGCATAGTGAATATATGCTTTCATTTGCCCTTGATTGCTGGCTCTTGGTGACAATTCTTTATCAAGGCACTTCTTTTAGAGTAAGTTATTATGTTGTATTAACTAATGGTGCAATAAATTTTTCAGTACTATACAAACTTGTTTTAGCTGTTAAAAAATCCAACCAGCACACAGAATTCTTCTTGACTCACACCTGATATCTCTTGTTTGGTTAACAGATATACAGCTTATTTTGATCTTGCTAATATTTCCCTTATTTCTCGGGAGAGAACACTAAAACATCCTCTATAGATAGCAATAGCTATTCTTAATTTATTAAGGAATAATGTCATAATCAAAACATTTATTTCAAAGCTGATCTTACATGACTATCAGACACTTAACCTTGGTCTTTCTTTAAGAAGCTTCCTACTACAATGAAGAGAGAGGAATAAGAAGTTTCAAAGGGTGATTTAGATTTTAAGTGGGCCAAATCACCCCTTGAGATTGGTATATTTGTATGAACCACATAGCTCTTGGACTTATAATGTGTTTACCACTGATAATTTTGTGAAACTTTTGCTGCTGGACCACAGAAATTTTGATGGTGCCTGGGAAGTAAATTACCTTCCTGTTTCCAGATGGAAAATTGCATTTAAAGACAATTACATATGTTATATAGGTAGTCTTCTACCTAATCTAATCTTAGAAAGTCTCTTGAGCTAATAAAGCAAACGAACAGGTTTAAAGGCCCAACTTTTCAGGTGATGCAGAATTCATACTTAGGAATGTTTGGAAACAACTGCTCCTAAAATCCTCAACAGACAAAGACTCAAAGTTGGCTGCTTTGGCAACGTTCCTGATGAAATTGTAAACAAGTGAAATTGTTAACTATCAAATTGGAATAAAAATCTTCAGCCCATGGATTACATCTGGGGACTTCAGGCACTTTGAAATATCCTTCAGAATAAAGTTTTTAAAAATTAGGCCTGTACAGAGGGAGTCAGTTTTTAACAAAGTCAGTTCTTTTGTATGCATGATTCCTAAAATTTGGTTATTCCCAAATGCAACCTATTTTATCCTCTCATCAGGCATGTAATATCACCTTGTCTTGTATGTATTTTGATCAATTTTAGTCACGTAAGACTCAGATGTCTAACTCTAACTTGACATTTGAATTATTTCTTACTTTTTTTGGATGAATTACTCTTTTCCCTTATCTCCTGCTTCCATTATAGAAATGTCCAGATTAGATATGAATATCTAATTTTTGAGAGATTGAATTAGGACAAATGAACTCCTTATATACTGTGTTTATAACAATGAAATAGTTAAATTTCAGAACTGAAATTTTCTGGGACATGCTGAGTTTAATTTTGAAACTTAAATTTCACTTATACATGAACATATATGAAATAAAAAAATTGAGGTATCTACACCTTAATCTCATCATTTAAACAGGATTTTATAGTAATAATAATAAAATGCTGGGGTGCAATAATAATTGCTGAGGGTAGCTTTATTTCATTTTCTTATTTCAAAAAGTAGCCAGTTTTTCCCTCCCACCTATTTTAGTTTGCCTACCATCAGGGTAAAAGATTAGCAAAATAAACTACAGAACTTGTGATTTATATTGTGCCAAAGTCCTCGCGAACGTTTTCCATGGTATGGCCTTCAATGTGGAAATATTTTCTATGCAGTAAACACAGTCAGCATTGTGGAAATAAATTGGAAGGGATTGTGGGATAGTTCATTAAGGATGACAACTCCTTTTATTCTTCAGATAAATGTTGTACACGCTGAAGGGCAGATTATATGTAATTTATGGTCAATAGAAATTTTGTGAAAGTTAAGTCTGGATATTAATTTGAAGTATCTCTTCTTTCCTTTAACCTTGTTCTCTCATTGATCTTGATTGCTGGAGATTATTCAGTACTCTGGACTTAGACACCTGGGTCTGCTGTAAATCTGTTATCTCACGGCTGGTTTTGAACTTCATGATCGGGAAAAAGAATCAATGTCCAAATAAATAAAGGATCTGGTACTGGTTTGAATTATGGCAAGTATTAATTTTAGGTTTTCATTTTTTCCCCCCAATAGTTGTTGCTGTTATTGTTTGGTTGTAATTTGTGATGAACATGTTACAACATCAGAAAAGACAGTAGAAAAACTTTACTGTAGAAATACTTTTGCAGTAGAGAATAATTTAGGCTATAAAACACAGTTCCAGCTTTTTTATTTTCAGCTTTTTTTCATGACTCTGATTTTATTTTTTGTGTGACAAGCTGGACATAAGTGTGTAAGTACCTCTCTTATCCTTCAAATACTGATCAAAAGATGACTTGCTTTACATTTTGTGACAAAGTCTTTTGAATGAACTTTTGGGAACTTATTTCTGATAATGTGAATAAAAGCGAATTTTTTTTTTTCCAAATTGCATTGACTTCTGCAAGGCAGACTATAGATAACTGCCAGGAAAGAAGTTATCAGAATATAGCTGTCAGTGTATGTAACGTTTATCCACTCTTCCTACCTTGATTAAACTAAGCTTACCAAGTAGGATAAATTGCTAACAGAGCCCATGACTTCTAAAAACAATCGTTTTCCAAAGTTTATATATGGCTACCTTGGATACATCTAGATGAGGTCATGATCCATCTGACAGTCTGGATAGTTTATACGTACTTTGGGTAAAAAAGTAAATAAATTGTAATAGCACTATACACTTTCACTCTGGTTTATTTTCTCCTTTAAAAAATTGTAACAAATCTAGAGTTTATTTTTGATAACAAACATATTTGTTTCTTGACATTTGTTTGTGTAGATTTGTCTTAAACTTTAGTAACCATTTTTCAGGTGCTTCTAATTTTCTGTTTAATTTTTTAAAGAGCATGTGATTTTTTTCTCTAATTGTGATTTTTAAAGATCATTTGGTTTAGGATCAAAACAAACACTGGTGACATAGGGACTATTTGTCAGTCTTTTTGCAATTATTGTTCTGAATGACGATTTATAAAGGACAGTTTACTCTTCTTTACAGGCTTTTTTATTTTTTCCACCAGGCTTAGTATTTTTAATGTGGAAAAGACTTTTATAACATAGATGGAATAATTGAGAGTTGGACTGCTTTGATCTTTGCACTGCTGCATTATTTGGCTCCAACTATTTAAAGCTGTTTACAGACCACAGCCTGTTTGTAGAACAGCAGGCAGACAGGCATTCAATAAAGAGAGCTGCAAGGTCAAAAAACCCCTATTCCTTATTTAAAAAAAAAAATCGATTCCTTCTTTTTAAAATTCATATTTATTTTTAATATTTTGTCAATTATTGAGATTAACATGTTATTGTTAATATTCATTCATTTAATGACTCTACTTAATTGAATTTATTTTAAATATGAAAAGTGGAAAAAAATTTAGACATTAAGACTCATAGCAAATATTTTACATACGAATGATATAGGTAAAATTATATATGCAAAAATTATTATATTTATGTATATTTGCATTAATATCTGGCTTATTAATAATCAATTTCCAGTTATAATAATTTTGTTTTACATGCTTCATGCATAATTGTGTTCATAATTATGTGTATAATTATGTTCATAATTATGATGATATGATGTGCATTCACACCAAAAAAGCCAGAATATGCAGACCAAACTGGCAAAGTCGCACATCAGAAAGTTTTTTTCTCCACATATGGCAAAATCAAACAGAAATTTCCACAGCCCATTTTCTCATGAAAAATCTGCCTAGCTAAGGAGTTGATTACATATATGTTATGGACAGGGTTTCTGGTGCTGCTTTCCCAAGGTTATACTATTAACTTTGAATCTCGGTGCCCTGAGATTTCAGTGTTTTACCTGTAAACACCAAAATGAATTTTCTTTAGACAGGTTGTGATGGGTGTTTTGGGGAAGTAAGAGCCTGGTATTTTGTGTACAAAGAGTATTTTTTTGAAGGAGAAATGCACTATGTCCCTATCAGAATACATCATGATGATTAGCCCTTACTTTATACTGGTCCTCTCCAATTTTTAAAGAATTTTCTTGTAGGTAAAACTCAAAGCTAAACCATAGTTTAAAGTGCATCTTGAGCTGGCATTGCAGCAATATGAGGCACTGTACCCCTTCTCCAGTGTTCCTGTCTTTGACTGTACTTGAGAAAAAACAACCTTCAGCTCTTACAGCCTAATGTTGGTTGATGTTTCTTCAGGAGATACCAGATTGCTTAAATGAGTGAGACTCCTTCAGAGAACCTGTTTAGGACAGGGTGCCCTTGGACTAGGCAGGCTGAACTCATGAAACACAGTTATTTTTAATTATTTGCAATAAATTCCAAGCAGATAATTTTTCTCATAGAATATTTTGTTTTTTTTTCTTCTCAGCTTGACAGCCTTCTGCATGTAACAAGAGCAAACTGAGCATACAATACAGGCTTAAATTGGTTACCAGCTCTAGAAGCTTCTTTCATCCACATGGCTAATATTTTGGGCATACATCCATTCAGATCATGGTGTGTGAGAAAGATAAAAAATCTGATTCTGTGTAGTTTTCCCAGATGTTTTTTTTTGCCAAAGGGAACAGCTGCCATTGTCACAGTTGTAAGCCCTGTATTTGACAGCACCTTATGTCAGACCCTGCAATGAAATTTTGTGGGGTTTGTTATTTTTCCTTCCTGGCAAAGTGGTGATCTGACTTTAGCACACAGAACATTGCACTATCATTTGGCTGATATATGGAAACTCTATGAGAAATTATGGCAATATACCAACGCTTGCATGCATCATTTCAGGTCTTTCTTTAGACTTTAATTTCAGACTTACAAGTCTGCTCATGTGAATCATCCCTTTTTTGCGTTTTAGGGACATAGGCAGGTTATAGGTTTTCCTAGTCCTCCTAAATAGGCAGATGTAGTGCAATGCATTATGAACTACAATATGGATAGCTGGGTTTCAAAACTAACAGATTTTGAGAATTGAATTTGAATTCATATCTGGGATTTGTCTTTTCCTACTTAAATTTTTCATGCTGAAATATCAAAGACACAAAGCACGCTATTGATATACCTCTATGAAATGTTATCCAGCAATCTCTCTCTAGATACCGTTCATTATGAATTATGATGTGAAAACAGTTGTCTGACTTGATGTCACATAAAATATTTCTGGTCTACCAGTGCCAGCAAGGTTTATTTAAGCCGCAGTTGTGAAGTTTGAGATTACAAAGTTATTTTAAATTTTACAATGTGTATAACGGAGATTTAGGGTAAAATGACGGATTTGCAAATCTTCCTGTAACAGCAAAAGAAGTCAATGTATATGGTATGAGTTTAAATTCTTTGTGAATGTCATAAAATACATATTTTCTTTTAATGTGATGTACCTAAGAGAACTGGAGATGGGAGGCCAAACTATACTATATGTGAGAAATGTTAGTCACATTACTTATTCTGCGACTGGAGTGGCAATATATATTACAGTGATGCTGATGATGGTAGCTGCAGGGCTCGCACAGGACAGAAGAGCAACAGAGAAGACTAAACTAACCTGGTGAAAGAGAAAACATTTTGAGATTCCCCCAAATCAGCAGTGTGCCGACTGTGATGCATATATATATATGTGTATATATATATATTCAGTACCTTCTTTGGCATCATAGGATGAAGTAGAGTAAGAGAGGGACAAGGTACAAAGGCCAGAATACACCACTTGCAAAGTCAAAGATGGGAAAACATGACTTGTTCATATAAAAAGTTATGGCTGCCTCAAGGCTTTTTTTCTGTGAGCTGTGATCCAGAGTGGAGAGAGGGCAAAGCCCGCTGTGAGGTGACATTGGAACCCAACAAGACCAGAGTGAATTTAGAGATTTGGTAGTTGGTTATTTTTTTTTTCCCCAAACTATCTTCTCCCTCTTCTTCATCAGTATCTTCTAGCCGTGGCTTGAACTAAAGTCAGATTTTGCTTTGTTTGGCTAATGCAGTTGATGTCATTTTCAAGTCTGGGAAAAGCTTTTCTTTTTACTTCCAGGATGAGAGCTGCGAGAAGGGGAAGAAAGATACAAGAAGAAAAATGAATCAAGAGTTGAATAGAATGGTCATGTTTTTGGTTTTGTATGCAAGGATTTTTTTCAACTGCATTCATTGTCTGTGATACAGAAGAAAAATTCTTATGTAAAGGTGTCTGTGAAAGTGATGCAAAACACCCTCTGGTGTTGGGCTCACACCTACACAAAATGACTTCAGCTGAGGTGCTTCTGTTTGTCATCCTGAGTGCCATGGACGATAGAAAGAAAAAGGCACTTTCAGTTTTTCTATGAGATGACTTAGCAGAGAGTTTCTCTCTGTTGGCTGGAGCCCGGGGCCCAAGATGGAGCCCAGACATCTGAATTAGGTATCTCTGATAAGATCTTCTGGTCTAGGCCTTGAGGGCTGGCATGGTAAGGAGGGCGAAAGCAGTCATGGTAGAGGGCAAGGGACTAGCTGTAAAACAGAGCTGAAGGGAGAGGAATGTGAGGATTAGCAGCAGTCATTCCCAGAGAGGTGGATAAAAAGGAAATTATAGCCTCTGTTATATGAAGAAAGGGCCAACTAATTGCTAGATAAGTTTAAGTCATAGAGCTGTGGCTGTGTTAGGCCATCTCTTCATATCTCATTGCCCCTCATGTCTGTCTGGAACAAAAGGCCAAAATTATTTCTCTAGTTTGATCCCTGATCAAAGCACAATATAGATCAAAGCACCTTACTTTGATTTGTGCATTGTACCTATAATTTTGGTTTGAACTGCAACACATCTTTGTTATAGGTAGAATAGTTGCTTAATGGACCATCAAAAAGTAATGAAAAATCACAACCTATGGCTTCCACTCATCTAGAGTGGAAAAGGCAAGAAAAACTCTCTGATTTATAGTTCTGGAACTTCTTCACTGTAAATTGAATACATCCAAATGATATAGTGGAAATATTAGCACCATACTCTTAATGAACTCTCTCTTAAAATTGTATTTCAATACCAAAGAAAAGTCTGAAATCAGACTAAGTAATCTTGTATTGCTACATTTTCAATGCGTATATTACTGTATTTTTCACTTGAATGTGGACTAAAATACATTTTTTTATTGAGTCAGCCTAGAGCACAGAGTTAGGAGCAAACCAGAACATTATTTTATTATAACTTTATTGTTACCTGTACATGATGATTTTACAACAGCTGAACTGTGCCAAACATTCAAAGCAGTGCTCCAGAGGACTTGTACCCTAAAGGCAAAACAGGCTCAATACAGCACCACAAATCAACCACTGACAATAGTACAGTGCAGTGCATAACACACTTTCCAAAGTGCCTTATAAATATAAAAAGTGAAGTGCAAAGTAAGGAAGAATGTTTGCCTTTAAGCTACTTCTCTACAGCTTGTAAATATAATCTCACAGGTTTCTTAATAGAACAGTTTCTGGTATTCTGCTCGTTTTCCATTAGTTATGCAAAGGACTTATCTGTCTGCCCCGTACTGAGAGGCCTCTTTTTATCTTCAGAGAAGCAAAATAGTGAGACCACTAATCAGTAATGAAATCTTCCGTTCTTTGTTCCTGTTTGAGACTCACTTCATTTCGTCCTCCCCTCCTAAGCAAAGGGAGGCACCATTGTTATCCTCAAATTACACGTATATAAAACAGGTATAGAGGCAAGTGCTGCTAATTCACAGTGCAGTTGTAAGAATCCTTTCCTCTCTACCCAATATCTCTAGCTGTTCAAATAGTCGGTTCAAATGAAGACACACTGAAGCTGTATTGTTTATTTGACTACATACGATCATTAAGTAGAACAATATATGCTATATTCTTATGAATCCTTATATTTCCTGTGTTTCTTTCACTCAGAACAATATATAAATGCTATAATATATCAAGCAGATAATTGTTTGACATTGCTGAGTGGATTTAAACACTGAATTTGCATGTAAACTCTGGAATCTGAGATGTGGGAGGACGGGTCTCATAGTCAAACAAGAAAAAAAACCTCAGATTTTCCCCATTTATTCAGTTTGGAAGCAATCTAGGGCACAAATGTAACCTAATAATACAATGTATGTATGCCAACATAAAATTATTAGCTAAGTAAAAGGTCTTTCTAATCCTTTAAAATACTGAGGCCAATAAGATGGTTATTATCCACCACCATCACACATTTAGAAAACTGAAAAATAACTGGTGGAAGATTTAGAAAAAAAAGTTCTCTTTCATTTCATAAAACATGCATCTCAATAAATGTCATCAATAACTTCTGGAACACCTTTCCAGAATCATGTCTATCATGTGCTGGATAAGGAATTAGCTATTGTCTGCAGTCTGTCAAGGTTTGTTTATTTTATGGAGGTATCGTACTCTGGAGAGAGTGGAAGCAAAGCAAAAATGGAATGAGAACAGAAAAATGAAAATAATGGGTGTGTGTCAATTTAAATGTAAAGAAAAAACATCTAGCAGTTCAACTTTTTTTCAGCACTTTTAGAAGGGCTTCTTTTTTTTTTTTTTTCCACTGAAGTTATACCCTCCAGTTCTGTCCTGCAATGAAGAAAATAATGTTCAGAGTGGAAAAGAAATGTTAAAATCTACAGAACTGAAGAAAAAAGAATTTAAAACCTGTTACAAGGATCCGGTTCATTAAGCTTCCAATAGGAAATGCTCATCAGAAGCTATCATGGTGGAAACAACATTTATATTAATGGAAGGAACCATGAAAAGCAGTTGTGTATTATGAGCTACGACTTTCTCCTCACAGACATTCCTGTGCCTGTGACCAGTATGCCTATCCAAATTGCTGCTTAAGAACTCAACACCATCTAAACATCCAGTTTCCATCACAGCAACATCTAAGAAGCCAGTGTGCTCCATAGCAACTCCTCTGTCTGAAGTGTCACAGTACTTTTCACCAGGACCAATCCTTACTAAACATAGTGTCCTGATATTTATTATATTTTCATAGTTAAGACTCCATTTAAGTGAGATGGAGAGACTGGATATACATCACTTTCACTCACCTACTCTTCCCTTGATTCACACACTGCTGTCTTCTCTGCTGTGCACAAATCCCTGAACCAGAAGGAAATATTTATGTGGTTTGGAAGAAGGGGCTGCTGGTGCTGTTTCAGCTGCTTTTCTAAATTAGAATAATGAGCAAGAATGATTAATATTGTTAAAAATTTAGTAGCTTGTTTTTTCATATTTAACTCTCTAAATATGCATTTAGTTTACTGTAAAGAGACAGTCTAGTTAGAATAAATGCTTTACTAAAATTAAATAACACGTCTGATTTATAAGAATCTATGCCATCAACATTCATAAGTAATTATTTTACTCCATGCAGTTTCAACTCATTTTCCTAGACCAACAGATCAGCACAATGCAAATAAAGAAAAATATGTAGCAAATTAATCCTCCCCTAGCTTCCCTTTATTTTTGAACTTAAATTCTTCAATAAATATACCAAGGAACTCTGCAGGAAATGTAGTCCTTCTTGTCATATAATTACACTGTGTATCCAGATGGGTAGATTGATGGCTTTTCAGTCATCATAAACACATCGTAAAGCATGGTATGCCACAGTAGCAACTGGTCAAAATGTGACAAAAGTATGACCATACTTCCAAAAAATTTTTCATATAGGGGCACAAAATATTCCTGTTTTTCAGCTCCAATTCAATACCAGGTTTTAACATTTGTCAAAATATGCTGACTTATAGGTCCTTCAATTTGATTACAACTTTAGAAGATCTTAAGGGGATCATAATTTTAAAATTGCCTACCCCTTGAATATTGGAGTGGAAGAAGCCCTGGCTTCACAAAGCAAGAGAACTGACCTGTTACAGTCTGTTAATGCTAGTGATCCTGCTGTTACCACTCCTGCTCTTCCAAAAAAAGCTGCATCAAGACCTACTTGATGACGCCAGCATAGACTTGGAGGTCAAACACTATGTTCTGAGCATTTGTTTATATTTATTAAGAACTTTTTTTCAATTACATCTCCCAGGCTTTGGAAACTATTGACAGTCATTAAAAAAAATTTAAAAACACCATGTAAAATAATAAATATTGCAATCCTTCCTCCACTATGATAACTGCACACAAATCAGGTATCAGTGTCCATCAGAGCCATCATCATATATAAAAAGTTATTAAAGATCAGGACAAGGAAAGAGCAAAAGCTGATCATCAAAAAAAGACCTTTAATCTAAACCTAGATACATAGGTAATGTAAATTATATGGAGAAGCCGTTTTAAATTGTCAAACAGTATTAATTAATTAATGATAAAGTTGCACTTCTATAGAAATAGATTTTGGAATCACCAAAGAACAAGTCTGAAATAAATAATTTTTTTTTTAAGTACGAATGAATTCCTAGGTCTATTGTTAACTTTTATTTCTAGAGTCTGAAATTTTTAAAAAATAGTCTTACAGAGATTTGTGATAATGATAAACTAAATCTTATTTACCATAAGTTTCAGGGATGCAAAGATATCCTTCTGGTTAGGATATGAACCTTTAGAAGTTACATTTTCTGACAAAGACATTCAATAGTCACTTGGCTCCCCATTGTTTCAGTCCAGCACTGAATTTACTCAAAGTTTTAAGTTGAGAGCAGTGCTATGCAGCATTTTTCAAAGTAAAACCCCAAGATTTTCAATGTATTTATTTCTATTACAGAGTGATCAGTTTCATATGTGCATTTTATAATTAGGGCTATTATCTATTAAAGTTATGTATTTTTCTTTAAAGACAGATTTGTGCTAGGTATTCCCAGATGTTATTAAGTACTTAAATTGCAAGGATCTTTCTATTAACATCTTCCTGCTCTTTCTCCCCAGAACTGAAGAAAATGTCCTCTTTGGCTCTTGTTACTTTTTTAAGCAGAAATTTCTCCCTATTTATCTTTAATTTCATCAACTTAATGGAATTAAAATGTTGTATGACTTCCTCAAGTAAATATCTGTTTAGAAAACTTGAATGCAAAAGAATTTACATGTATTCCTTTTAGATAATTTCAGCACATAACAATAAATCCATAAAGTGATTTTGTAGATTATTCATATATTATTCAAAATTTGTGATGTTCATTATATTATGACTACTACTACAATAATTTCATAACTCTTGTTTTCTGACTACCTAGAAGTGAAACTGATAGTGACTAGTTTGCAAAATGAGGGATGGAAAGAGAATCTACCTTGTTGTAATAAATTTATCTGTGTGATCTCTCAATAAAAAAGCCTAATTTTTTTCTTGTTTTGTTTGTTTATTTTTTAAAGCTGATTTTCACTTGAGAGGTCTGAAACAGTGGTCTTGGAAATTGACAGGACTGGATTGGGCATTTTCCCACAAAAAGAGCATTACTGGTGGTTTATTTTCTAATGAATGCATCTGTGGTAACAAATTAATAAATTAGTAATATTGTTGAACTACAAACTCTTTGTTATTTCTTAACTATTTAGAAAAATCTTTGGATCAAGATGTCACATTGTAAAAATGATAACACATTCACTTTATTTATGGGATAATTGTGCTAGATTATCCCCAAGTACAACATCATATTCTCAGTGGGGAAGTATTTCCAATCTGTAATAAATATTGTTTTGAATGGAACCCTACTAAGATAATGTCTGTCAATTACAATATATTTTAGTGATTAATAAAGCATCTAAACACAAAATTAAGCAGTCATAGTGGTTAATAATAGACTTGCACAAACTTGTTCTCTGCCTTGCTTCTTCAATTAGGCTGAAATATTTAACTGTTGAAAGATTATGATGGAGGCATGAATCTTCAGTGTCAGCAAAATATTAAACAACTCTCACTATTTACAGAAAGGAATTTCTATCTTTTCTGCAGTTAATCTTGAAGGATCTGAAGGTATTTTCAGTTCTACTGTGTACATGGATGGATGCTGGTCATAAAGAAATGAATTCTTACTCTAAGTGTGGACAATGTTCTTTGCTCTATGGGAATTTTCACTTTATGTTTGTGGCTATCTACTTTTTTATGGCACCATATCTGGCTATGATATAAATTGACATGATTTAAAGGCCTAAAAGGTAAGCAAGTTTCTTGCCTGTCAATCAAAAACATTTGCTGTGAAACCATTTTTTTTTCTTTTTATACTATTGCAATGCATCCTTCGACCACTAACAAAAACTTTAGCAGAAAATAAACACAGAAAATGTAGAAATTCTTGACTTGTACAATTTCTGCAATATTAGAAACTGATAATGAATAATTGCATAATAGCATAATGTGAGCCAGTGTTAATAAGGGTTACCTTTACCTTCTAACAAAATGCAGGTCCCATCCATCTTATGTAGGCAAAGTAAACTATATATTTTCTCCACTCAGTCTCCTTATATTTACAAAGTATGTAAGTATTAAAGAGAAATCTGTATAGATTTCCAGAGTATAAATGCCAATAAATAACCTGTGTAATAGGTAAGATATCTTTTTAAGTCCCCAGGACAACTGATACTTAATTACATAAGCTGTTATTCTGGATTGAGCTAATTAATTACACTTAAATATTCCGTAATACACAACATTTTTGCCTTACTCTAAAAAAAAAAAAAAACCAAAAAAACCCTGAATTTCTGGCTCCATAGTTGCTTAAGAGTTTTGTATTTCCTAACTGGGAATTCAAAGTGAAAGGCAGTTGAAAGAGGAACCACATTCTCTTGCCCCCTTTCATATGTTCACTATTTGTCTTCAGGGTATTCACTTTCTGTTCTTAAGTTGTGCAGAGAGTACACTACACCTTGGTCACTCATAAAGAAAGAAACATTATTCTTTGAATTCAGAAGTATTCCCCCTTCTTTGAAAGAAGCATTGGTGGCAGCAATAAACACTCATTTTATAACGCCGTGAGAATGAAATATCTGCTCCTAGTAAGGTTGTGAAAGAGACATGTACTCCTACTTTCTTATTCAGCACTGTGCAGCTCTTTGTGGGCTGAATCTAAACTCACAAACCTATATTTATGAAGAGAAAATATCAGAAATTAAAAATTCCTTAGTTTGTAAATACAAATGTACACACAGGTAAATATAAAAACTATTCATCAAAATTTTTGAGATCTGGACATATCTGTCAAAATCTAATCATGTGCAAAGAACAGAGTGAGTAAAGTATATTTTATGCTATGAATCATTTGCCTAACTTCAGAAGAGAGGAAAAAACAGGTTAAATTGTACTTGGAATCACTTTTTACAAGTATAAGATAAGCATACACCTAGAAAAGGAAATACATTCCTTGTTTTGGTCCCAGCATGCTAGCATTCACATGGAATTGCTAAACATAGCTTGGTAAGGGCATAATAGGCATGATCATATCTGGCAGTATAGCCACTCTCATGAGACCCTCACCTGAAGTACTGCATCCAGGTCTGGGATCTGCAGTACAGGAAAGACATGGAATTAGAGTGGGTCCAGTGGAGGGCCACAAAAATAATCAGAAGACATCTGAGATAGTGGGGGTCGTTCAGCCTGGAGAAGAGAACGCTCCAGGGAGACTTTATTGTGGCATTTCCATATACAAAGACATCTTACAAGAAAGTTGAATAGAGAGTTTTTTATCAAGGCTGCTAGTGACAGGACAAGGGACAGTGGTTTTAAACTGAATTAGGGTATATTTAGATTGGACATAAGGAAGAAATTTTTTTATGATAGAGGTGATGAGATAGAGATTGCCCAGGGAAATTTTGGATGTTCCATCACTGGAAGTGTTCAAGGCCAGGTTGGGTGGGGCTTTGAACCCTTTGATTTAGCTGATGGTGTCTCTGCCCATGGCAGGGGAGGTTGGAGTAGATGACCCTTAAAAGTGATTCCAAATTCCCAAACAATTCCATGATTCTATGATTCTATCCTAAGTAGCTGTAGTTGGTTTTTATGCTACAGTCTCTACTACGAGGAAGATTATTTATACTTCAAGGATTACTAGTAGCTTTCTTGTGAGAAATGCAGGGAAAAATGCTATTCAGTGTGTTTCACTGAGCAGGGGGCTCTGAAGATAAGCATCTAGGGATATTATTGTAAAAATACTAAATAGCCAAAATGCATCAGCAAAAAAAGAAGAAAGCAAAGACATTTACAGACTAAAAGTGCTCAGCAGCACTGCAAATTTATTTAGAAGTCTAATTTTAGTCTGCCCTTTTTTAACCATCCATTTTTCTTCATAATTTTCAAGACTGAGAGGAAAAGAGGTGATATGATGAGGAAGTTGCCCAGACTAAAGAAACAATCTGGCTGGAATTTGCTGTAATCAGATAATTGTGTTATACTATGGAGAAACTCTAGCCATGGGCTGGGACTACTTTCCTTAATTTGCATACTAAGAACAACAGTAAAATGGACTTCAAGGATCTCATTTCCTTCAACCAGTTGTCAGAGCAAGACAGAGATGGAATAGAAGGGAAGCTTCTTTAGAAGGAATTTTTATTCCTGGCATCCTCTGTAGGAACAGATTTTTTTTTTTTTTTTTTTCAGATAGGTCAAATGTAATTTCTTGTGTTTTCAAAGGGAAACAAGGAATGTCTGAATCAAAATTTTGTGGCTGGTCTGATACACCCTGGGGGAAGGTACAGTGCCAGAGGTAAGCTGACATCAGTATTTCAGAAAGATGAGGATGTAATTTTCGAGTGTAATTCCTGAGTGCTTGTTGAAGTTGCAGAATCACAGTAGTAAGCACAGATCAGGTCACTGAGTGGAGATGGAGGGCAGAAATCTGCTTGTAATGGGCAGTTGTTCAGAAAGGGACAAATCATTCCTTTAGAAAAACTACAAAGCATCTTCTGTGAGACTGGGTGCTCTTTATTTCTTTGTATGAAAACTGCAGGGGTAGGCAGACATAGTTTCTGAAACTAGGAAATAAAGTCAAAGCCTGCATCATATGATACCTTTGACTGCTACAATACCAGGACAATGCATGGATCTGCCAACTAGGTTGTTCTTGGGGGAAGGAAAGTAACAAGGTGACTCCAGTGGGACAAGGGAGAGTTCTTGGCTTTAGTTAAAGTCATGGAGGCAAAAAAACAAACCTCAGGGTTGTCAAATCTAATCAGGAAATCTGGAAAAATTACACAGGATTAAGGGAGCTGAAAGGAAAATCCTTTCTCCTCTCCTTTAAGGCAGAGTGCTTTGAGCACCTCATTTGCTGACAGAGTAAAATCGTCATGAACATTAAATCTTTTGGAGACTGAGAAGAGGTTAGCTAACTTGGTGTCATTCCTACTTTATAACCTATTGTACCTTTTAGTCACTGATGCATATTATTGCAGCAACTTTCCCTACAGGCAGACAGAAGGCTGCATCTGGAGCCAGACTGTGAGCAGCACACGCTTGTCTCCATTTTGTGGTTATCTGTGAGAAGGACGGGATGATGGCTGTGCTGTGTTGTCATTGTTGTGCACTCAGCTATTTGCTGTTGTGTAGTTTGCTCTGTGGGTATAAGGGACTAATTCTGAGAAGTGCAAACCTCCAGCAACCTGGGATGTGGGCAGTATGTTCAGATAGCTCTGCATGCAGAGTCACTATAAACCCAGTCACTTGTAAATTTTGCCTTTGTGAAGCAAGGTCTCCAGTCTCACTGTCAGACTTTAGGGAGATTGTGGACATAAAATATTTAGCAAGTTAAAAAGACAGAGGACAGGCTCATGAGCTTAGAAGTGGAAAAGAATATTCTTGGGAAACAGGAAGACGGGGGAAAGAGGGAAGTATTGCCCACACTGACTGGCTTATCAAATTGTACAGGAAGACATCAATCTCAGTCTCAGGAAAGACAGATGCACTTGCAGATTGTTTGTTGCATTATCCACCTTGCGTGTGTTATGTTTTGTTTTTCCTGATAAGATTAATGGTTGCTTTGTTTCAACTAAGCTACAGTCAAATGTGGTTGAATCACTGAATGCACATGCTGGTCTGAATTCCAAAAGGGAAGCGCTTCAGGGGCTGAGCCAACCTGGGCCTGCTGCAGCCATGGAAAATACCTGGGATGTTGCGCTCTGACTGGTGTAAGGCTGTGGACATGCACTGTAGGGGGAAGAGATTTAATGCCACCGAGATCATAGTGGGTATCAAAGTTGCTGCTGGGCCTTGAAGACAGGAAATAAAGCAGAAATGAAATGTGGAATGACAGAGGAATATGATATAACCTTTATCAAAGACTATGACTGCACTATGTCCTGAGCAGCTGATAGAGGCAATGATAACTGGTTGCAGGACCACTGCAGAGGCAAATCACCAGTAAATAATCTCAATCCTTCATGTTTTTGAGCAGTCAGACACCAGGAGTGTCACTGAAGGCTTTCAGTAGCCTGCCATTTGACACAATAAATTTAAAATGTCTTATTTTGTGGCTGGTCTGATAACACCCTGCCCCTGACTTGTCTTTAGCTACTATAAGAATGGAATCATTAGTCTGAAAATCTCTCAGCATTCTTGTGGACATTTCGAAAATAGTTTTCCATATTCAGTCCTATGCTTTTCTTCTTACTTAGGATGGGGCAGAAGACCAAATTGTGTCTGTTGGTCCCTCCTTTCCTGTTCCTGGTAAGTCTATTGGTGTTTCCTCTGTGTTAGTAATGGAGACACAGCTAGAATGAAACAACAAATAAGCAACACCTTTTGTTTCTCTCAATTATTTTCTAAAACTGTCTTTCAGAGTTTGAATCTTATGAGTGTTTGTGATGGATCTTTGTGTCTAAGTGACTGACATTGTAATGAGTGCCAGGTAACAGGCACGTTGCTTATACCTGAAAACTTATTATTTCCAACAGCTGTTAAACAGTATTACCTATATCACTAAAGAAATGCTGAAAACTCCGTACCTGGTACAGCTGTGGGTAGGAGTAACACACGGTTATTACCCGTATGAGAAGTTATCTATGGATGGCTTTGCTCTTTGCAAAAAGTGATTGTTCAGGTGTTACAAGAAGTTTTTTTCAAGTTAGATGGATTTAAGTTTCAATCGTTGATACTGTAATCTCCTGCTGTGGATGTCTATCATCTTCAAGGGATGACAGAATGTTAAGTCTGCTGCAAAGAAGATGCTTTTTCTTTCTGACATTTATTATCAATAGGCTAAAGAGAAAGATCTTTGAAAGTGCAGATGAAGCTGGATGATAATTCTAAATATCTCTTTGAATGACTTTCAGACCATGTTACAAGCTATTTTTGTCTCCATTATGACATAAATGTAAGGCAAGATTGCTTCTCAGATGGTTACAATGATTTCTAGCAATATAGATGAAGATAGCTCTGGACTCCTTAAATTTTTTCAGAAGTATAGTTGTCATAAGATGCCCCTCATATTCTACTTAAAACTGAAAGATTTTTTTTTTTTTGAGAAGTTGGGAAAGAAGAACTGCTTTATTTATTTTGAGTTCTCTTTGTCAAAATGTCTGGCCTTCAGCAGTGGGACAGAAGAAATATTTCAAAGTCCCTGTAAAGTTTGCACAGCACTGCTTACTTTCATCTCTGACAGTCATAGGTATTCCACCAAAACAAGAAAAAAGTGTTCCCATAACATACTGAATTATTTTATTTTCTATCAGCTTTTATTCCTTTTATTTCCCGCTGCTAGCAAGTTTCTTACTTCTCTTAAAACTTGTTGTAAGAAATCTTTCCCAGGACTAAGTCCTTCTGTAAGCCTGTCTACCTTAATTCAGACTGAAGAATTTGCCTGCTTCCACAAAGACTAACTCAGATTCTGTGTTTTTCATGTACTTGCCCAAATCTTCCACTCACAGATACATACAAGCCATGTACTGAAAAACAGGCCTCTCAGGTAATTTTTCATAATAATCTGGTTTAGAGTATCTGTTGTTATCCCGTGTCTCTAGGCCATTCTCATACAAAGTAATAGGAAGACCTTCTCAAGCTGCTTTTGGATTCGGGGGGGGTGGCAGAGTAGTCCTGTGACAAGGAAATGGCTAATCAGCCATGGGCAGAGCATACTGACGAGAAGCACACCACTGCTTCTGGAAGCTTAGCAGTTATTTCTACGTGTCCCCAAGTAGTGTCATGCAGACCCATGAAGTGTCAGGTCTATGTGATGTACCCAACTACTCGGACCAAACTTGGGCATCATTAATGTGGTTCTATACTGAATCACAGAGTACCCTCATCCCACTCAGTTGCGAGCATCTTCACCCCTTCACATGGAAGCCATGTCAAATGTTTTGCTAAATTGAACAGTATTAAATAAATCTGAATTTTGCTTACTGACCCAGATATTTACACCACTAAAAACACCTTTAACCTCAGGTACCTGTCCAAGTCTGTCTGAATTCATGTCTACTATCTCCAGTTGATGTGCTTATTCAGATGTTCCCACATCAGCTGTCTCAGAATAATTTTCCATCTTTGTTTGCAGTTCTATGACTTGTGTTATTTTGAGAACAAACAAACAGAAAAAAAGCTCTTAAATTTTCCCTCTTCAGTCACCAAGAAACTCCAGAAAACTGTGTAAACTTAAAGCAAATCTTTTACGAGGAAGATTCACTGACTTACTAAGCACTTTTCTTAAAATTCCTGGATGTAGGAGAAAAAAAAAAAGTTAAATCTTGGCTATTTCTTCAAATGCCACTGACTTTTTCATATTTCAGTTATTGTTGAAATGGTCACTTCTGAGAGAGAGGTCATTTCTGGATTCTGTTACAGCTGGCACTTTTTTGTTTTAAAGCAAACATTAAAATGTGAGCTACAGCCAACCACTTCCCAGGCAGAACTGAATACTGCTTGGAGGAGGGATAGCTGTGTGAATATATTTATGCATAACTGCTCCAAGTTTTTTGTCAGCACAAGCTGCCAAGACTTATAATAAATCCCAGGAAAAAACTATTAAAATGATGAGGTAATTTTTTACTCTAGTTTTACTTTCCAGTTTATCTATACATTTCTCATGCAGGTTTGTGACAATTTCTCAGGTCATTTTGCTTTGGGTCAGTACATTTCAGATGTAACTGTGATATGGTCCAAAACCAAAACTGGGATTCTTTGCTTTTCAATGTTTCAATTCATTTATAGTATATTTTTATTGTAACCATTGTCCTAGTCTACTTTATCACTTCCTTTTGTTCAGGGCTAAAAACACAGGCCCAAATGTGGTGAAAAGGAAAAAGAATGCCTCATTGACATTTGAAAAAGTTCTTTTCAACTGTTTTCATACAAGTGGATGATAAAAATTTGTGAATTCTAGGAGGACCAGTAAGGGCTTGAAGGGACTTTGAGACTGAAAGTTTGCCTGCTTTTTCAACCATATCAGCTGATTTAATAAAAGATATTACCTCTTCCTACCAACCATACCTCCATAGAGTTATAACTATATATAACTTTCTATTTTAACATTCTCTTGGCACTCGTTTTTTTGGGTGTTCCTGTGGGCTTGCTTTCACTCAAACTCATGTCAGTTACTATACTCTCCATACCCCAGGCAGCCTTTCTTGGCTGGATTAAAGTTCTTGCTCTGCAGTGGGAAACTCTGGACATATGTACATACACCCATGCTCTTCCAGTGCCCATGCAGATCTGGAAACTTATTGCAGCTGTGAGTTTCTCAGCTGCCTGATGGCATTTTGTGCCTGATGGGCACAAAAAACCCCAACCAACCAAAAACAAACAAACAAAGAAAAAAAAAGAAAAAAAGGGAAAAAAAAGAAAAAGAAGAAAAAAGGAAGACTTCTTCCTTTGCCTTTCCTTCTGCCCCTCCTAAACTGTTATGGTTTTCTGATTTTTTTGTGTATGTGGATTTTTGGCAGAACAGGTTCTTGTAAAACCTTAATTTTACTTTGTCTGAAGCTTAATCTTGGTAGAAAGTCCAAGATTTACCTGTGAATGCTAATATCTGAAATGCTGACATTGATGTATCTGTCGTTTTGGACACAGGAGACGTCTGCTGTGGATACGAGATGTTTTATAAGGCCTTCTTACTTGATTGTTGCTGTGTAAAGACAGCTGCATTTCAGAACCTAAAAAGGATTAATGGAATTCATGGACTCCTGTCCCTGAAATAGAAGCTAACTTTGAATGCTTGAAGATGAAAATGGAACAGCATATGAGAAGACAGGGAAACGAAAAACCAAGATGAAAAATGTCATTGCTGAATCTAACATAATTTGCAAACTGAATCCTGAAGACATGTGGCTTTATTATTTCCTGTGAAATCTATCAGACCACTATGAATATCAGAGTATGTGGACATTGTTATCAACACTGATGCATAATTTGCCATTTTACCTGGCTAATCCAGGCTCTTTTTGAAGAGATCACAGGAAAAATAGGTGGCTTATACTTTCCTGGGTTAATTGTAACAACAGAGGTCTTTTTCACCTATAGTCTGTGGTAAATTTTCTTTTTCTAGGCTTACTGACCCTTGCAAAGTTAGTATCAGTTGATATCAAAAAAGTTGGTATCAGTTGAATTTTTTTTTCTGGATAATTTTATTTATTTCCTTAACTCTTATTCAAGTTAAAAGATTTCACACAGACCAGCAGAAGAAAGTGACAACTTTGAAAAAAAATGTCTCCATGCTTTTGAATCAGAAGATTTCTTTTGGAAAGAATTACATTGAATGAAAGGTTTCCTCAGCTTATGGATGTTTTTTGTCTGTCGACAAGTTGTTTGCTTTTGCTCTTCATTATTATTTGTACTGAGGTGTTAAGACATTTAAGACACATTTTGGAACACATTGCTCATGCTTAACACATAAATAAGCTCTGTCATGAACACTGCAGTACTCTGGCCATGAGATCTGAAGTTGACTTGTAAAAATTTTCTTTAAAACATTCTCATGAAAAAGAATTTATAGTATAAACCAAAAAATGTGGTAGCAAATATTTTTTGGCTTATTCTGCCCATACAAAATTAGAAACAGATTTTATTTACTGTTTCATCTCTGCATTGCTTCCATGGAAAACTCTGCTGTTGACTGAAAAACACCCCACGCACTAAGGTATGTCAGAATACGAAAAGAAAAATAATAAAGTGTAAAAAAGTAATTAAGTTTTTCTTTAATTATGCGGGGGAAAAAACCCAAAACCAACCCTCTTGCCACTCTCTTTTGGCTGCCAACAGTTAATGGTAACTTAGTTTCTCTTTTCTTCCTTGATCACAGAGACTTTTTTCCTAAAGCAGTGTTCAGGATACTGCAAGTCCAAGAGCGTAACTGCTCTGTACATATTCCCATTCCTGACTTCCAAGGTGGTCGTTTCACTGGCCAGAAGCAGCCACGACCACAGCGATATTTCAGTCATCAGTAACACACCTCTTGTTTTCCTGCCTCTGCCTGCTTCTGTGTGAGCATTATTACATTTGGCTCTCAGGGTCAGATGGAGGCATTCTCAGCTTTAACCATCTAACCTGTGGGATTAAGAATAAAGAACTGACAAACACAGTCATCAGGACTTTCCTTACAGTTAATTGGAATAGAGTGGCACCTCTTTGTAACGGTGAATATTTTGCTGCAGTGACTATGACAAATTGATTGAGTGATTATTATATTTATTGAAGTACTTAAGCTGGGTACACAAAGTACAGTGGAAGAATCTGGGAACAAGTGAATAAAGACATGATTGTTGCAAATCATGCACTGGAAAATTAATTTAAAACCCAAATAACTCCTTCCAGGAAAAACAAAGAAAGAAGCCTTTCCCAACAAGGCCATGCAAAAAAAAAATTAAATTCCAGAATTAAAATGTATCAAAATACATTTTTATATGAGAAAATGTTGCTTGAATGATGCTATTGCATATCATAAAATGGTTTATAACACGAAGGGGAGAGATAGAGTTGTACTGTCTTCTGAAAACTGAAAAAAAATCTTTTTAAATTAGATGCTCATTTTTACATAGAATCCTGTTTAGGCACAGTTAAAAACAGTTCAAACGTACTTAGGAAGTATTTCAAGAATAGTCTGGAATTGTTTAAGTATTCTGTAGTGTGACTGGATGGAGGGTAATCATGTGGGAACCATTCAATGACTACACTGAGAGGCTTCCTCAAACTTTCTTGAGCAGTGAATATTTACTTCTCCCACACAAGCAGAGTAGCTGCAGCAGCAAGGACTGAGGAAGCCGTGACCAAAATATTGTGTATTAAATGCATGTGGTTTTGCCTCTGGGCGCCCAATGAACAAAAAACTGAAAACTTTCCCCATCAGGATTTTCCTTATAGCTACTCTTTTTCTCAAGGCTGGAAGTCTTGGGAACAGCCATATCTTACAAATTAACAACCTCTCTCTTCTTTGTGGCACTTTAAGCACACACCATTACCCTGCCCTTAATTCTTTGTAGCACAATTTAAAAGTCCTATAAAATATTGGAGGAAAGGATTTGAAAAAAATTCATTAAATAAATGTGATACATGTATCTTAGAGGCCATGACCTGCACGAATTTATAGAATGTACACCTTGCTTATGGAAATTACTCACCTTTTTGGACCTTTTACAGTCATTATGTCTTCCTAAGAGGAAATTTGTACTTTATGGTTTGAATTTAGATGGGGTTTGAGGGTGGTTTTTTGTTATTTGAGACTCTACCTTGTGATTTAATTTGTGTATATCTGCATATTTATAATGATTTATTTCATAGGCCAGTAGCAAAAGTATCTTTTTTAGATTGTTCTTGTGATGAATAAGTACCCTAATTACCACATATTAAAAAAAAAAATCACTCTAGGGAATGCAAATCCTCAGTGTAGTCCAGGTGATAATTTTGTCCTGGAGTGTGGGATTAAAGACTGTTGCTGAGAGCTTGGTAATAGGATCAGAAGCTCTTCACAGTCACCCTTTCCAATCTAACCCCAGACCAAAAGTAACTGAAAATTGTTTCCATCTATATGGTCTTCCTCCCTTGATGGTCTCATAACAAAGGACTGACTGCAATATAAATTTAAAATTTATAAATTATTGGACATTCTAGTTATCTGCATCAGCTAAAATCTGAGTATCAAATTGAGGAGATGGTCTTTAGAATAGAGTGGCCTTTTATTTCTAGACATACTCTTTGAATAAAACTAGTAAAGCACACTAGGAAATGAGGACTATTGTGAGATTACACTGAATAAACTATGTCATACAAAATCAATAAATAAGTAAAGGCATCCAGGTTCCAAGTCTTTAATTGCAGTATTTTCTTAACTTGCACTAGAATCCAATGAAAAAAGTCCAACCTCATAATTCCATAATTGAAGCTCATGCAATTTCATTAGAAGATTATTTCTGGCTATTCTTACTACATGGTCAACAGAGTAACACAAAGCTGTACTGAAACTCCACTATTCAGTGTTCACAGTATTTTCATACTGTAAAATATGGTGCATGATAAAACTGAATAAAACCTACTGCACTATATTGAAACCCATAATTTCAAAAGAATGCATTTTTCCCTAAATAATTTAAAGTAACATGGGGAAAATCAATATTTAATCTTTCCAGTGCTATTACACACTGGGGGAGGAAGTGGATATATAGTTCAGGCTGATAGAACAAATACACAAACAGTACAGTTGGCTAGAGGGTCTTGAGTAGTTGCATGTGAATCACAAGGAAATGAGGAAGTAGACCTTATGCTGAAAAGTCAGTTTAGGATGATTATTTTAGGAGTGTAGGGTATTCTGGTAACAGCTCAAAGATGCCATTCATCTGAGAACAGATAAACCATCTTGTGGAAAGTATACCAAGCTATATTGCCTTTCTTAAGAGGTTGAGAGTGCAATTAAGAGCTGTATTCTCAGAGGGTTTAACTCAAATAAAAATCAAGTCTCTTGGCTTTCTCTGAACTGTACTGGTTTGGCCAAGCTGAATATTTGTCCAGGTGTAAAGATGGATCTCTATGAAAAACACAGCATGAACTACTATAACGTTTGTAAACATTCCAAGGGGGTTATCTGCGGGCATGGGGTGATTGAAAAACACGCTACAGAATAAATCTACAGCTCTTAGATATTGGTTTTCTGTGTCTGCCAGGCTGAATGTGTCATTAGTTTTTTTACTAAAGCTTCCAGCCCTGTATTTTTTTGTAAAGTGGAAGAATGAAGTTTCATCAAAGTGATTCCCAAGGCCTGTGGTTAATGAGTCTTCACGGAGAAGTTGGTAGTTGTTGCATTATTTGGAGTTGAGAGGGTAAAGTTACCAAGACTGCACTGGAAGCACTTAGATGCTGCAACTGGCCCTGTCCTATGTCTTGCTCTAATAGCATACCTCCAGTAAATCATGTTGTCTGAATGTTCACAGGTGTTTCTTAAAAGAGCATGTGAGATTTAGGAGCTTCATTGAGGAATTCCTCTTATTTTACCATTTAAAGAAAAACAGTACAGTAATTCTAAATATAAATGAAGCCCTTCTGCAAGTGCCCTGCTGTCATTTCAGTCAGTCCACTGACAGAAATATCTTGCAGAGTTGGTGCTAGTAAATTAAGATTCCCAGTGACAAATAATTTTTAACCATGGCAACATTTTTAGCATGCTAGATAGAATGAAAGTGAAATATATTGAATGCTCTCTGGTTGAAAAAAATAGTGAAGTGAGGTACAAAAATATGTACTGTGTGTACTGGTTCCATTAGCAGGTACAGATATGTCTTTGCCTTCCAGAAATGTCAGATTGCATGAAAACACAGTAGTACCAATGGCAGAATATCCTGTGTGAATATTGACCCTTTACCTGAAAAGTTATAGCCACTCAGGCTTGTGTGTACGTGCTAATGGGATCTTCTCCTGCTTTGCCACAAGCATGCCTGTTATCCTGTCACAGTAAATAGACATAACCCAAGCTAAAGCCTTTCGTCTTACAAAGGAATCACAGCAGATGGGCTGGGACAGGAAGGCACACCAGTGTCCTTGTAGCCTTCGTTCCCCTTTAGTATAACATGTGATGGTGCATATGTTTTCAACCTGCAATGGGGAACTGGCCATAAAACATCAGAGCTTTTTTATCCATCACAGAATCTTTCCTGGCAGAACCTTTCTGTGGTGGCGAGTTTTCTCAGTTATCATCTTATGTATAGTTTCTGATGTTTTAACCAATTTTGTAAACTTTATTGTACCCCAGTTGGTTTATCCCAGTTTCCCCCCTCCTCCCTGAATGGTGTACCCCAGTTCCAGAACCTTCCATCCACTCCCCCGACCCCCTGTCAATCTCCTCCTCGACCCCTTGTCAATCCCCAAGACCCTGCCTCCCCAAGACCACTCCCCATCTGGAAATCCCCTTTTACTCGACGCCCCATTGGCCCATGTGACCCTCCTCCCTCCGCCCCTTACCGTTATTGGATCCCACAGGTGTCCATCCCTCGGCCATCCCTCCCTTGCGACCCCCTAATTGGTCCCCGGTTGGACCACCCACCCCCTATAAAATCCTGCTCCCGAGCCTGTTCTCTGCCTTGTTGCCTGGACTCCCTTCGAGGAATAAACGTTCGGAACTGTATCCTAGCAGCAAGCCTCCCTGCGACTTTGTTACTTCGTCCCTAGTTGCTGCCGCTCCGCCTGGCTACATAGGAGCCACAGCTCAGGGGAGCTGTGGCCACCTAAGGAGCAGGATCAGGCATCTAAGCCGGGTCCGCTCCCCACTCCTGCCGCACACCGCAGGCTAGCCAGGGCGGTCAATCAAGCGGTCACTGCGACACCTTTCCTGGGGCTGGAGTTTTTGTGTAACCATATAAAATGTGAGCACAACTAGTTAGGATGGAATGAAGATCTGTTATGTGCCACTCCTTAAAAGTCTGTGAAATGTTTTTAAACAGAAACCAGTAAACTTCAGAAGATTACTTTAAGACAGCATAGTAGTTGAAAGCAAACTAGTGAGAGACTCTAAGTCAGAAATACTATTTCTTAGGAAAAATAAAATAAATGCAATAGCACAAAAACCCCCACTGACAGAATCAGAATACAACCTGACCCCCTGACGGTCAGGGGTTGATAGCAGTCTGATTAAATGGTGGCTGCAGTCCTCCTGGAGTGATGGTTCTGTTGAAGCAGTGATCCTGTAGAAGGGTCTGGTCTTCCTCTGAAGGTCCAGTGGTGGTGTAGAAGGGTCTGATCTCCCTGTGGGAATTCAGTACAAAAAGGCGGCTTGTGGTGCTTGAAATCTCAGATTATATCCAGGTGGGAATTCTTGGTTCCTCCCCCTGGGCGGAGCATCTCACAATGGGGTGATGTAATTTCATCAGTCATGAGGTGAGACTCCAAGGCCCATTAACAGAAGACACCCCCTGGAGGGAGGATGGGTCATGGGAGAGATAAAAACACTGCCCCACCTGGTTTCAACAGCTGGCCCATTAACAGAAGATATCCCTGGAGTTTATCAGGGATGAGTTATGAAGGAGATGGGGAACACTGCCCCACCAGTTTTTAACATCTTATGAAGATGGTGTTGGAAGACATATTTGGAAACTATTATACACACGCCCCCTGAAAAGGAAAAATGGGTTCTGAATATCGTAGTAGAAAAAACCACAAATGAAAACGCCTTCACTTTGCTAATTAGTTTATATAATTTCATTACTCTGAGTGCAGAACTCCCTTTAAGATGATAATAAGTATTGTATAAGGGTCTGCAAAATTTTTTCTAAAGACTTTTGTGTAGCTTTCCTTTTCAGTTGGCCCCAGCTTACAATTAAACCTGCAAAGGTTATAAGTACCAAACATTTCATAGATTCTGCCTGTAACTACTACAACTGTTAGGTCTAGCAGAGACTCCCATAGACAGCAGACTAATTTGAGGGACAGACACATTGCTTGTGGTATCTCTCATATTTTCTCTTATATTCAGAAAATGCCACTGCTGATGAGAAGTCTTTCTTAAACTGAAGGTGGCTTATAAAATTCAAGTGAAAAAAAGATGATGAGATCATGGTTTCATAGGTAATTTTATAACTTGAAATAACTATAATAATCTTGAATTCTACCTCCAAGACAACATATTGTTATTTTGCTCTAAACAAGCTTTTCTCAGATTTTTAATTTTTAGGGACTTTGTGTGATGTTCTGATCCTTTAAGAATGGCATTTTAGAAAACCAGTACTTTTCTAACAAAGAAGGCAGAATTGAGTCATTGGTAACTTGGTCTTCACACTGCAGTTCCAGGTACCCAATCACAGTACATTTTCACACAATTAGTTGATATAACCAGGCAAGACATTTATAATTTGCTGTAATTTGTTGTGATGCAGACATAAGTAATAGCCTGCAAGTGAAAAACAAATAAGTTTTCTTATCATGCTGAAATTCCTGAAGAAACACATTCTAGGGCATCAGCTCTGCCTACACCTGCACTCATATGCACTGTTGGAGTGTACCAATGTCCACTTGGTACCTCTTTATTTTTGTGGAAATAGTATCTGGTAGGGGTGGCTAAATGGGTTTCACTCTGAGATATGGCTGAGGCTTATGCCCACAAAAAGGAGTCAGGAGGTGCATCTATGGCTTAGCTGTAGCCCATTTGTTCCACTGAGAGAAAAGAGAAAATACTCAGTCTCAGGAGAGGTTGAAGGACTGATTATATTTTTCACATCTCTACACAAACAACTGGTTAAATTTAAAGTGGATTTAGAGCTACTGAGTGCTTTAAAACAGATCACTTTCTCAAAGTGTTACTCCATTGAGAGGGTGTTATCTTCACCTGCTCCACCAATTTTCTCAGGACAGTATGAAATAACAGTTCTTGGCTTTTCCTGAGAGCGGGATTTACTTTTTTAGCCCTCAAGAGTTTGAAAAGCAAGCACTTTCTCTCCTCTGCACATGCCCTCATAAATAAAAACCCTGCAGTACTTAGATCCAGGTAAATGTATGTTCTATGTATATCTGCGAAATAACTGAAGGACAAATTATCTTCCAGTTTTATTTCTATAACTTTAATGAACGGAGTAGGGTTGTATTACATAGTTGCAAGTGAGTAAGGAGTGCTGTCACTGCTGAGCCACAGAATTACACCTAGGAAACATTTATCTTATAATGCAGCACTTGACTACAGGGTAGCTTGAATCATCTTGCGTACGTGCAGTAGTGGCAAAGATATCACTCTTGATCTTTTTTTCCTAGGCCTGGTCTGCTCATCAGTTGAAAAAATATAACTCCTCTCTCTTCTGTCCTCAGTCATAATTTTATATCCAGGAATGACCTTTTAGATTCTATCTTGAAACACAGTGGAAATAATAAGTGTGTGATGTAAAACAATAAAAGTTCTGTAGGTTATGAGCAGCAGAAAGTATAGAATCAAGCTTCTTAATGCTTATTTTTACTAATTCTAACTAACCTTAATGCTCAGCTAACGCGGCTCATCATATTTTCAATACAGTCCTACAGTTTCAGGAGCAGTATATTGTAAAAACGTACAATATTAAGATGTTAATTATGTAGCAGAATATGTGTAAAATACTCTGAAGTCAACTCGATAATACAGTCACGGGGAATAATTTATTGTTTACATAAATAAGCAGGTTTCTTTAAGAAAATGTACTCACCTATCAGAATACACATAGGTTCAGGAGGCAAAGAGTCGTCAGCATTGTGCCAGTCTGCCTTCCGTGGGAACAGAGTCATGTCTGTATTTCATACTTCTAAACTACATACTGTTATTGGCTGATGCAGCCTGGATGCATGCTGGCTGCGCTGCGACCCCTTCACAGGGGATGCAGGGAGAATTAGTCTCATTCATGTTTTTGTTCACAAAGCTCAGGAGAGGCAGCTGAAATTAAAGCAGATCTGTGGGTGACACTTGGGCAAATGTAATGTCTGCCCCTGAAGGTACGCCAGGTACAGCTCGGCGCTGGTATTTGATCTCTGCAACATTCAATTTTCAGTGGGGTCATGTAGGGCATGCAGTAACAGTTAGCTTGACCATTCCACTTTTCCTCTGAAGGATTCTTAGCCCAAGAGGACATGGGGTTTTTATTTTTGTGTTTGTACCATAGTGTTGAATGCCATGGTGTTCGTATGAACCTATTAAAATATTGAATCTGTGCTATGTGATGTTTTAGCAAGAGTTCATTGCCAATATAGGTAGGTCCAAGCACAGAGTGGCAGGCAAGCACCTGTCTTATTTCAACACTTAACCTGACAGTAAAAAGGGCAAGAAGGTGTCTTATTCATCCTCTGCTCTGGTCATCTTACACATCTTGTCTTGGTGCAAACCTCACAGCAGGACAGGCCTGGAAAGCTAAAACCAGCAGAAAATAAACTGTGTAATTAGTATGACAATATATATTCTGGGGTGAGAAACCTTGTCTTAGCCTTAGGACAGGAGTACAATGTTGATAAACTCGCTGGGGTAGATTCAAAGGGACCTGAATTAAACCCTGCATAATAAAGGATGTGTCCCAACTGGGAACAGTAATCAGAGGTGTATATACACACCCCACCTCATTTTTAATAAAATGTTTAGTAGTCTTGTATCTGCATATGTTGTAAATCAGTATAATCTCATGAAAAACACTTTAATGCTGTATTGTAAAACATTCAGGTACATATTCTGTCACCCTGAGTCACAAAAGCTATGCTTAAGCCATAGACTAAATGAAACCATGAAATATGTCTAGGCACTGGAAGCCTTTCACACATGTTGCTGCATTGTTAGAATAGTCGCTGCCATGCTTTTGCTTTGTTTTGATAGTGCCATAAAAAAAAAGTGTTGGTCATAGTTTTGGATTTTTCCTATTGGCTCACTTGGAACAGACATATGATTACCTCTTTTGAAGGCTGAGAGACCTTGATGGTATGGATGAAGCCAAACCAGGCTGAATGGTCTCAGGGGCAGAGTATGCAAGCAGTGTGTAATTACTAATGTATTTGCAGCCAGTTTTTTCCAATGGAACATTTATTACTAAATGGGGAGTTTCATTAAAATCGACACATTGTCAATTTTATTGAGAAGACATTTCATGCTCAGATTAAGTCTGTTTGGAGCCAAATCTGGCAAAGAATATGAAGGACAACAAGAAGGTCTTCTACAGGGAAATAATTAGCTAAAAACAGAGAGACTTGCAGGCCAGGTGCTGAATGGGGAAAGGAACTGGTGACAAACAACACGTCTATCCAACCTCATAGCCTCCCACGGTGAGATGGCTGGCTCAGTGGTGAATCCTCTTTGTTTTGTCTTTAACAAGCTTTTTGACACTGTCTCCCATAACCTCCCCACAAGCAAGTTTATGAAACATGGGCTAGAAAAATGGAAGAAACTCTTTTAAAAATGGATGGAATTTTGGGGCTCAAAAGTTTATTATCAGTGGTATGGAGTCCATTTGGATGCCAGGCACAAGTGGTGTACCATGGAAGTTAATACTGCTGCTGGTGTTCTTTAATATATTCATTATTAATGTGGACAATAAGGCAGAGAGCACATTCAACAAGTTTTTCAATGAAAAAGAAGCGGAATTTTTTTGATTAATTGGGCAAATATTGTCAAGACACAAACAGTGGAAGTGACGTGCAACAGAAACATAAGAGCAAATTTAGTAGCCACATAGCTGAATTCTCTTTTTCTTAAAAGTGGAAAGACATGAAAGGTCTCCTTTGTCTCAACAGCTCTCTTTGACTTCAGTGTCATCCACATCATGCTAATCATGTACTTGGTGCAGACATCAGCTCTAGAGGAAAAGAATTCCCTAGAAAGATCACTTTTTAAATGTTGTAGAGATTCTTTTGTATCTAGTAACATAAAGGGAAGCCCCAGTTTTGGCAAGACAAAAGGATCTAAGAAATGAGTCCTTGAGGAATAACATCAGAAGATAATAACATGAAGAAATTTTATGCCAATGATGTGTCTCCCTAGAGGTGAATAAGGCAGATATCCATAGCCAGTTATATCCATATATATCCCATATATATCCCATATATATATATATATATATATGGGATATTCCACAGATAGCTGAGGCTTCAATCAGAACCTCTTATAGTGAAAACATTTTCCTAGAATATCACAGCATATGTGCAGTCCCAGTTGTTGAGACTACAGAGAAAAAAATGCAAAATTCATAATTTATCTGCCAGCTACCTGAGAAATCTGTGCCAATTTTTGTTCTTACAGTAAGGACCGTTCATTTGGGGAAGACTTAAGTGTAGAAAGAAGTTCTTGACATAACATCAAATTCTGTATTTCAGTTTATTATTAAGCCTATGACAACTTTCTTCTAGAGTTAAATATAGACATAAAACATACTATTCACTGGGTCTGCTAACATTCTGCGGTCTCAGAACTATTCATGTGCGAGGTTCAAGGTGTCCAGTTCAGCGTGATTTAAAAGGTACCTCTGACCTTTTCTAGATGAATAATACAACTTCATCTCTCTGTTTACTGTTTTTATTTTCCAGTTTTGTTACTGTGGATATTTCAGGCAGACATTCATTGTGGTGTTTCTGAACATTCTAATGCTAAGCACTGCGTGATTTGAGGGCCTGTATAAGTGGGTTTTAGCACACAGCAGCCTCAAGATGCAAGCCTTTAAGGGGGAGAAATGCATGCTTTGTGTTTCACAAACATGAGTACAGAAAACACTGAGAAATGGCATGTGTGGGAAGTGATCAGTTCATAGGCAGTCTTTTTTGGCATGACATTTTGAAAAAATTTGAATTTCTGATCACAGGGTTCTGCCTCCTGTACTGGAGAGAAAAGTTGGAAAACATGGTGATGTCCTCAACAGGACCAATGTTTTGAACAGCAAGACTTTTTCACTTTTCAGGGAAGAATAGATCTCATCCTTTAATGATACCCGCCTGTGAACATGTTAAGCAGAGTGGAAAGATGGAGAGCCATGACTTTCTTGGACTGGGGAATGAGCATTAAAAATGTGCAGAAGGTCTCATAAATTATTAAAAAGAAGGAGAAGAGATGAAAAGAAGCAGGGAATTTGCTACAACTAATGATGTGGAAATCTCAAGCAACAAGCTGGCAAACAGGTTACAGCAGAACCTTTAGACATGGGCAAACTTTGAGTAAAAGAAATATAAAAACCAAAAAAGCAGAGGTTTTAAAAAAATTGAAGATATAGTAATTAAACTTCATCTGCAGCCATTTGAATTGCATAAAGCTTTTGCAGTTCTTGCAACAGTGGGGCTATCTCCGTGCCTTGAACAAAGTGGTCAGAAGGAGGGACCTGTGTATAAGTGACATGCACCCGAGTTAGGAAATACAGAACAGAGTGTTACTGGAGATGAGCACTTTGAGGTAAAACTTCTTGAATTGGAGTATGTCTTTCTGTTGGCCAAATCAGTGAAGTTCCTGGTTCATAGAAAACATTTTATTTTATTAAGGCATCAAGGCCACTTGGAATGAGTATAGAGAAGATTTCAGAGTAAGGAGAAATGAGACAAGGAAGGCCAAGGCCCATCTGGAATTAAATCTGGCCAAGGATATCAAGGACAACAAGAAGAGCTTTTTCAAACATATAATTAACAAAAGGAAAGAAAAGGATAATGTGGGCCTGTTACTAAATGAAGTGGGTACCCTGTTAACAGAGGACACAGAGAAGGCAGAGTTAGTGGACATCTTTTTTGTCTCAGTTCACAGACAAGACCAGCCCAGAAGACCAGGATAAAGGAATGGTGGAAGGAAAAATTTCTCTTTGTCGAGGAGGATTGGGTTAGAGTTCACCTAGGTGAACAAGACATACACAAGCCCATGGGCCCTGATGGGATGCATCCACTAGTGATGAGAGAGCTGGCAGACACCACAGCTAGGCAGCTCACTATCACCTTTGAAAGGCTGTGGAGATCAGAAGAGGTATCTGAGGATGGGGAGAAAGCAAATTTCACCCTGATTTTCAAAAAGGGCAAGAAGGACAACCTAGAGAACCTCAACTTCAGCAAGGTTTTCGACACTGTCTCTCTTGACACCCCTACAGGCAAACTCAGGAACTGTGGACTGGATGGGTGGACAGTGAGGTGGATTGAGAACTGGCTGAATGGCAGATCCAAGAGGGTTGTAATCAGTGACACAGGGTCTTGTTGGAGGCTTGTCACTTGTGGTGCCACGCAAAGTTCCGTACTGGGCCCAGTATTGTTTAACTTGTTCATCACTGACTTGGATGACGGGACAGCTGCCTCCTTAGCAAATTTACTGACAACACAAAGATGTGAGGACTGGCTGATACCCCAGAAGGCTGTGCAGCCCTTCAGAAGGACCTTGACAGACTGGGGAGATGGGCAGAGAAGAACTGTCTGAAATTCAAAAGGCAAATGGAGAGTCCTTCACCTGGGGAGGAATAACCCCATGCACCAGTACAGGCTGGGGACCGACCTGCTGGAAAACAACTCTGTGGAGAAGGACCTGGGAGCGCTGGTGGACACCAGGCTGCACATGAGCCAGCAGTGAGCCCCTGTGGCCGAGAAGGCCAGTGGTATCCTCAGGTGCACTGGGAAAAGCACTGACAGCAGGTCGAGGAAGGTGATCCCCTCTCAGCCCTGTTGAGGTCACATCTGGAGTGTAGTGTCCAGTTCTGGGCTCCTCAGCACAAGAGAGACACGGAGCTCCTGGAGCAGTCCAGTGGAGAGCAACACAGGTGATATGGAGACTGGAGCATCTCTCTTAGGAGGAAAGACTGAGGCAGCTGTGCCTGCTCAGCCTTGAGAAGAGACATCTAAGAGGGGACCTCATCAACATCTATAAGTATGTGACAGGAGGATGTCAAGAGGGTGGAGCCAGGCTTTGCTTGGTGGTGCTGATCAATAGAACAAGAGGCAACAGGAAGAAACTGATGCACAGGAAGTTCCACCTGAATGAGGATGAATTTCTTTATTGTGTAGGTGACCAAGCACTGGGACAGATTGCCCAAAGAGGCTGTGGAGCCTCCCTCACTGGAGATGTTAAAGAACCATCTGGACACAGTCCTGTACCATTTGGTCTGGGATAACCCTGCTTGAGCAGGGAGGTGGGACCAGATGACCCACTGTGGTCCCTTCCCATTTGGTGATTCTGTGATTCTGTGGTGATAACTGGTGAATGATCTGTTCCTGTCCTTTTCTCCATCCACAAACCTTTCACGGTGGTGGTGTCAGTGGATTGAAGCTGCGTTTTTCTCACAGAGTCCCTCGAGGAGGCGCTTTGGCGGGGCTCTGCCAACACCCATGCATGCACACGATCTCCCCCCCACAGGTTGTCGTCAGCCGTCACTCACACACGCGGTCTATGTGCGAACTGGAGACAAAAAGGCGAGAGGGATTCTTTGTGTGCAGGTCCGAGGTGTTTATTGGAACCAACGCACTCCAAGGGAACAGAGGGAAAGAACACAGAAAAAAAGCCCGCACATGATTTTATCCTGGAGGGTCCCAGGGGCGGGCAGAGCATCTGAAACCAACAGTCTGAGGGCTAGGGGGTAGAGGCAAGGTGGAGTGACATAACAGGGGCCAATGGGATAAGGAAGGGGAGGGGGGAGAGGACCAGGGGCCAGTGGGGTCTTGTGAAGGGAGAACTTTCTAGCACAGTGGTGTGGGGAGAGACCACTTTGTAGTAACATGGGGGGTGTAATGTGAACTTAACCACCACAGCACGAACCTTTTCTTATATTTTCTCTTCCCTGTCCAGCTGAGGAGGGTAAATGATAGAACAGTTTGGCAGGCACCTGCCATGTAGCCAGGGTCAATCCATCATGAAATTTTATAGACAAAGATTAGGTAAAAATTGGGAAAATTTCTCCATAATATTCTGTGAGTCTGGCTCAGTCTAACAGAAGCCTATAGAAATATAAAAGATTGTTTTGTGGAGTAAGAAATAGATTAGGATTTTTATGCTTTCCAGCTGGAAAGTAGAGATGGGCTAAGAAGAGCCTGATGGTCTTTCCACATTTCCTTTGGGGAATGCACAAAGTAATTAATTGTTTGAGTAATTGCATAGCTGTCTGAGAGATATGGAACATGTGGAATACAGGGGAAATTTAAAAGCAAATAAAGGCTAAAACTAGATTTACAAAGCCCTTGATGATAAAGGTTGAACAGATTTCTTTTTTTTTTTTTTTAAGGGATACAAAGGAAGGAGAATGTAGAGGGCCACACTAGAGCTATGCCACCATAGTTGTGGGCAGGCCTGTAGGGACCCTGCTGCCACCTTGAGGGTAGCTCAGAAAAGCTACAAGTAAGTGCTTTCAGGAATAAATCACTTTTCCTGTTAGCAATAGGGATTTTTTATTAAAAGAACTGCAACTTTGGAAGCTCTGGCAAATGAGAAACAGGACTTGCTTGAGAGACCAGAAGAAAAGATGGATGTTTACATAGCTTTTCTATCAGTGAGAAAGGGAACTGCTCCTGGGGCTGCAAAGATTGTTGAAGAATTTTATCAGAGATCCATTTATTCCCCTTCTGTGGTGTTTTCAAGGGCTTTCAAAGATGTCTTGAGTGAAAGAGCATTAAGATCCTTACCATATAAAGGCCTTTGCATTGCTTGCTTTCTTTGGTAAAAACTAAGATTTAGAGAATACTAGGTATCAGAGACTTATTGTCTATTTGAAATAGATTACAAAATTTTGATTCTGTTTTAGCAAAGAGATTGGGAAATAAAATAGCAAGGCAATGGTTACACCTCAGCTACTCTAATACCTTTAAAATGTAATGAAATGTACATTCTGCCTGTCAAACTGCCACTACAAGACTCTTGACTTCCTCAATATTTACTACAGATCTAACTTGACATTCAACAGTTGTTCCTGCCTAGAAGGACACAGGGAGATTTTTTTGCCAGAAATTAACTTCAATAACAATATCTGATGCAGTTGCATTTGTTGTCAATATCCTGATGGAATAAGGTCACCTGTCCTGGAACAAAAACAGGAGAAGGAAAACGTAGTATTGTGCTGCATTTCTGCAGTTCAAAATTAAGCAGTGTCATGTCCTTGGCTGCTGATCCATAAACCTGTAGGTCTCTAGTGGATGAAGAGTGCAGGTGCACTGTCAATCACAACCTGCGGGGCCTATCTCACTATTGTCTGGCTTTACATGAAAACACTATCTTTTAATGAGATCTTAGCTATTAGAAATCCTTCCAGGTTGTGCTAGGATTCTGGTTCTTCAGACATTCAACTTTTTTGATTACTCTAGCCTCTATCAGCATATTGGATTTTTAGTGTTACATGGGAGAGCAGGGGAAATGCAGGGGAAATCTGTGGGCAGGGCACTGCAGTCAGCCCCATGTCTCATCCACTTCTTCACTATGTGTGAATCGACAACAGTGAGATTTCTACTGCTTTCAGGCAGTCTGGATATTATGACATTAAATTTATTGCATCCCAAAATATTACTTGACCTTTGCTATAAGGTAAAGCTGTACTAAAGTAGCACCAAGAAGTCCTCAGTGATGCCATATATATATGGGGTATAGGAGTTCCATACCTGCAGGTAATGGGAGACAATATCTTGGCTCAGACAGCTTGCTGTTAAATAGACAGGACAATTTCCTCATGCCTCAGTTAAGTGATTTTCTCTCACTTCTGTTGGTTTGCCCAGGGTCAGTCCAGGCTTCTGTGAGAAGACCTAAATATTTAACCCAAATTCGCTAAGACCTCATTTAGTACCTTAACCACAGCGACATTTTTTTTTTCTTTCACAGACAGTATATTTACTTTCCAGTTTTTAGAGGCTGCTTTAAAGACAGGCTAAATTATTAAATGGAGTCACTAGTATTTGGAAAACAAAAAGCTCAAGGACACACATATAGTACCTCTCAACCTGCAGTGGTGTGGGGGATATTTTTCGACTGATATTCTAAGTGCAGAATTAGCATAATCAGCAATCATTCCTCCAGAGTCTCTGGACTCTGTGATGCTCTTGCTGTGAGTAGAATGTGCTCCAGCATGTGTGCTCCACTCACTGAGAAAATGAGAGATTTGTGGGGACCACGGATTAATGATCTCCTGTTGGCCAGCTTCATTTGTGTAGGTAGCAGCAGGTAAGTTGAAGCCGAGGAAAAGTTCCAGTTCACGTATTTGAATTTTAAAGGCAATGTCTGTCCTTCGAGTGTATGTTAGCACAATTCCCTCTGCAGTGTAGCAGAGTACTATTAATGAAATTACTGCTGGCTTTTTATGTTTTACTGCTGTTGACATTTTTGCAGCCGTTAGAGAAATGACTCAAGGCCTATAAGTTCTGGGTCATTTTTCATTTATGAGACATTTTCTCCTCTGCATGCTCAGTTCTGACTTTTATTTTTATTAATTTCTTATGTAACTGAGGATCACTGTAATATTTAATAGGAATTTTATAACTTGCACAGAGATAAGGTTATTATCTGAAACCACCCTTACCAACCTGACGCCTACTTAGAGCCAAATTCTGACATCCTGCAGTGTGTAGACCCTCTTTTGTTCAAATTGTGCGGGGCATTTTGCATGATGCTTCTAAAGATTTAAAATTTTGGTTGCTTGAATTTGTATTACAAATCTAAAGCTTACAGTGCTTACTAGCAGTGGTAGAAATGGGACACACCACCAACTGCAAATAGTGGCATTTTGGATTCAGCCTTTTTGGGTTTTGACCTTCACAGTGTTAACTGATCATTAAATACACAGTTCGTACTTCAAAATCTTCTTGAGATATTGTGGAAACATCTGTTCTTGGGGAGTGCTGATGAGATTAGGTGATGCTTAAATATACACAGAAGAATATATTTAATAACCTTTAAATAACCTCAGTATCTCTGTGTTTGAAAAATGGAATACCCTGCCTTAATCCTAATCAATCAAAAACTCATTTTTGTTGATTCAGCTTCCTCAGTGACTTGGCAAGATTGTTAAAATTGGCAGTGCTTAGAGATTACAGTCCAGTTTGAAATGAACTGTAGTTTGATATTGCCTGACCATTTCTGCCCTATCCATATGGTATGTTCTACCTTTCAATAGTAATTATCATATAATTCCATACGTGTCAGGTTAGAATAGTTAATAGAACTAAATGGCTCATTTCGCTCTTTCCTTCATTTAATCTCCAAGGTTTATTATCCCCAGTAGAGAGATGGAGAGGGATGTCCATTGCAAGAAATTGTCCATAGTGTTTTCAAATGAGATTGCATGGAGGTGTATAGATTTTTGTGTAATTACTCATCTACATTTTTCCTGCTAAACTTTATTACTCATGCTGCCTTTGATCTCACTAACAGCATTGTTTCAAAGAATGAGACACACTTTAGAATGTTTGCTTTCTGAATCAACGCTCATAGGCCTGATCAAATAAAAAAATATTATTTTTGCTATTCATGAATTCTCCAAATCAATGCAGGTTTGGTTCTGGCTATGCCAATGCTACTAAAGTCCCTGCTCAGAGATTGGTTTTGTTGAGTCCCAAGGTGGGTGGTGCAGGATAACTCACCTCCCAGTGCAACCTCCTCTTCAAAGAGCTGGACATATCAATGTTACCTATCAGCTGGTCCAGGTCTCCTCTGTGGCCCTATGACCCAACAGGTCCTTAAAGACTAAATAATTTTGTTTTGAAATGCATAAAGATGGAGATATCACAGTTATAAGTTTTTTATGTAGAGTAGGCAGGAGTACATGCCTCATTTTCTCAAAATGTAATAATGGCACATGGGTGTGTTTCAGCTTAGAAAGGTGCCTGGAATAGTCCCAGGGGGTGTAGGACAAGGCAAACCTTTAATTACCTTGTCACAACAAGCTGCAGTCCTGCAGACTAGAGCAAACTATCCCTCAACCACACCTGGTTTTGTCTCAGAGGAAGTGCTGAGTGCAAAGAGAGCAGTGAGTGGCTGGTGAGTGAGTCTAAACCATCAATGTGAGAGCACACTGAATTATTATACATGCTAGATCCTAGTGTCTTAAAAAAAGAATGGTACCATAGTGGCTATTCAGATCCTGAGATGCTTCCTATCTGGAGCATGGAAAGCAGAAAAAACACCTATTATTGTGAGTAAAGTTTGGTGAGTAATATTTTTTATTATAAGCCTATTGTAACTTCTCCAAACATTAATAATTTTGGCATATGTTTTTCCATATTTTAAGCAGTTATTTTATTTTAATGCTTCAGTAAAAATGTCTCTGTCATTTAAAATGTAAATTACTTTAGGAGAAGAAAAACATTTTTCTTTTAAAAATAGTATTACAATTTGCTTCTTTGAAGTGTTCTAGTGCCTTTGGGCTTAGGAGCAGGAGAACTACTTTGTCAGGGAGCTTTTCTTCCATACTTATGAAAAATACAGTTAGTTTGGAAAAAATTATTTGACTCTGAAAAGCCACTGGTTCACATGCAGTGAAGCATGCCAGCAAGAAGCCTGCTGCTGAATTTTCTCTGTGCTCAGGTGCACAGAAAGTTCACAGGTCTCACAGACCTTGATCCATGGATGAAGTACAACAGCTGAAACCATGAGTTTGGTACTGGTGCAGCAGGGCTTGGCAGGGAGATAGCAGTTTCAGATCTTTCTGGTGACTGGCTTATAATTCTGGATTCATCACATTCAGATGGGGATGGTTGAGCAGAGTAGTATCTTCATAGATACTTGGTCTGTCCTTTCCTCCCCCTCCCATTTTCCGGTAGCTTTTCCACACAAAGAATAATTTACTTTCATCAGCTATGCTTTGCGTCAGAAGCTCTTGGTTCAGATTGCCAGTTTAAAAGATCTGAAATAAAATCTATTCATCTCCAAAGTCATCCTGAAACATGGAGTTATTTGTTTATTTAGAGGTAGATTCCCATTTATAAGCATCCTTTTTCTTTATCTTTTATTTTAAGCTGAGATTAAATATACCCTTTTATTTCAGCCCTTGCATTTGTGTCATGCAGATAATCTATTAATTGTTCTCATTATATTTTGAAATCTCCTTTGTCAATTGCACAGCCTGGATGCTGAATGAAAAACAAAGCAGTAATAAAAGCAAATATGATTTGTTGTTGAGATGAAAGCTAACTAGCCTTTCTCGATTTGTCACCATTGTCTACATAGTTTTATTTAAGAACTTACATAAAAGTGCAAATATGCTGAACTGAAGCTGCAGACAGAGCTTGATTCTGTCATTTTCCATTTTCTATATGTTTTCCTTTGTGGTTTTGGTGTGCCATTAATTAATTACTTTTAAAAGAAAATTAAATATATGAAGCTGCACAGTGCCACACACACATATATTCATTTAATTGTCAAAATAGCTGAATCTCCCAGGAAGAGCTTTACTATTGCAATTTTCACACTTCAACAACAATTATGTAAGTAGCAGACTCTGAACGCAAATGTTACTTCATTTCCAGTGTTTGGATGAGTTTATAGCTAATAACTTCATTATCACTGACAGTTTTTTATTTTTCAGTGAGACCTGTGATACCTTACTGCCAATATGAAAAAGTAGACTTCTGAATAGGGATCTCTCAGTGGAAATCCAGTTGCTGGTGTGGCCTTCTCATGCGTTCTCAGACATAACATACTTTAAAAATATTATGATCTTTCTGTATTTGGAAGTGAAGACAATATTTTACATGATTAATAATATCTACTATGAGCTGCTAAACAGCATATTTTCATAATGTGACAAGTAAGTATACTGTTAGCTTACATGAGCAGTGTAATCTCATTGTGGGAGATAAATGATGAGATGAACTGGTCCATGAATTGGAAATGTGGGTTACAGTTCCTTAGGTATAGACTATATTGTTAATGAAGCAATTTGTTCTGTGTCCACTTGCATTTCATTTGCTGCCATCAACAATTAAGAGATGTTGTAGTAAGGTCATTCCAGATTAAGACCTTGTCTTTGTGGATATCTCATTAAAATAAAGAGAAATTCTAATTTCTAGCCAAGATAATGTTAATTCAATGGGAGAATAAATACTGTGGAAGCAATTTGTGCAAGAGAAATTAATGTTAGAGGAATTGCTCTCTTTTTACTAGAAGAAGTAATTCTTACACAGACAGACATTGCATTGAAAATACTAGCAGGGGCTGTTACTGTAGGAATTGGCTGGGTACCTTGGCCTGGTTAAGGAAGCGTGTCTTGTTGTCTGAGCTTTGCAGAGATGTGCAGACCCTTAAATAAATTGAACAGAAAATAAGATTTCTCCCTTTGCTGGCTGCCAGTATTACAGCTAAACTACAAAGAAAGTAATTTCTCCAACCATCATGCATTTATTTCCCAGTCATCCTCAGAAACTTGTAACACTGAAGAGCGTTGTAATTGACATTTCATTCTAATATATTGGCTGCCTTGCCTGAATTCTGGCTGGCTGATAAAGCCCAAGGAAATCCAGAGTCTCATCATGTCCTGAACAATTTCAGTCCAGCCCTGTGGCAATCTAAGTGCTTAACCAGCAAAATAAGAAAGACAATATTTGGATATTCTACTTTTCAAAATGCACAAGAGCATAGAAACTGAAATAATCAAGTAGTCCCTGTATAAGGCAATTATTTTTCAACTTGCAAAGCAGAATGAAGAAAAGATTTAAAAGAATATACATGTTAATTTAAATAAGTAAGTTCACAGGCATGAGTTTATCCTAACTATAACTTCATTGATGTTACATTTCAGAAAAATTTCATCTTAATATCACATTTTTTTCAAGGAGAAAAAAAAAATCAATGATCTTGTCTACAGATTTTACATTACATCCCAGTTACTTGAAAGAAAATGTGATGCACGTGAACTCATCTTCAGGTCATACTTTCCAAAGAGATGTGAATAATTTTACACAGACTTAGTTATTGATCTCCCAGGTCCTCCAGAAATGAAATGTCATGTCACGCAGCTTGTTCTTCTTTACGGTATCATGTTTTCATTCATACGGACTTCTTTTTTTGAGAATGCCTTTTATTATTAATAAGAATATTCTTACTTATATAATGAGCCTTACTTCTTGCTAGGTCTCTGAAAAAATGCTCATTTTTTTCAGCTTGCTTTTTTCTGTGTATGTGTATGCCCTTTGCATCAGAAGTTCAAAGGAGAGTTAGGTAGTTATGCAGTTATGCAGATGTAAATATTTCTGATGTATTTATTTGTATTTGAGTTGTATAAATGCTGTGGAGTTTGGATTAATTTTCTTTTCTCTGGTGTTTGGGTTTTTTTTNTTTGGTTGTTTGGTTTTTTTTTTTTTTTTTTTTTTTTTTTTTTTTTTTTTTTTTTTTTTGGTGTTGCAGAATATCAAAATCTATGCCAACCTTGTCAATAATGACATGACCACTGGTCAGCTGTTTCCCAGTCTACAAAATGCCTTATTTGTATTTGGTTTTTAACTGTAGAATTTTCACGTATTTGTGTTTTTATTGATGAGTAAATAAAGAGGGATCATACAGTTATTTTGTTCCTAAAACAATAAATTCCTTGATCCAGAGTAACACCCTAAATCTTACATTTCAGTGCCAGGCTGGAAAGCATCCTGAATATCTAGCTGTCAGGCAGATTACTGTGGGTCCAGGGCTTCCTGTGGGCTCTGTGGAGTTTTCTACAGAGCCAAGAATCCCGAAACTCCATTGCCAGGTCTTCCTGCTCATGGGCACAGCTCAGGGAAATAGGGTGGAGAGTTGGCTTTGCCTTGTCATTCTTCTATTAGGCCTCTGAGAATAAATGCCTGATAATAAAATAAAAGTGCTCCATGCTGTTCTCCAGCACAGAGGGCAAAACAGGCATAAACCTGCCTGTAAATATAACATGCAGCTTCTGCTCTGTCAGCAGGTTTGTTAAAGGTCTCTTACCCATCCTAACCCCTGAACTGCACCCAGGAACTGTTTGAAAGCATGCTAATTCATCAAGACCACAGAAAGGACAGGTTGTTCCAGGGAGCTGATAGCACAGACAGCCAAAATATCCCACCTGGGGAAAGTGTCCTTCAGATCCGGATAATCTGAGAGCATATGCTTAGCCCCAAAGCTTTAGGACTTTGATTCCCATATGAAGTCACACTCAGAAATTTGTGCAGCAAAATTATTTTGATTATTCTGAAATTACATTTCTATTTTTTTTGCCCCGTGCATGATTTAAAAACTAAAAGTGTATTTTATCCAAAAAAAGCCAGATCTGCTATAGCCACTTTTATTACTTGTGAGAACATCACTCTGTTTCTCAGTCCTGTAATTTTTGCACCACCTTGAGCTCTCATTTCCTTAAGGGACATATTATATCTACATTTTGTTAAAAGCTTAACGCATGACAAACAGTTTCAGGGGAATACACCTCTGCTCTGCTACATTTGAGCTGCTCAGAAGTAACTGTCCATGTGCATGCCTTACCTTGTGGAACCCTGTTGGGAATCAGAACAGCTCAATAAGGCAAAATGCCAGGTCCTGTGACTTGGGTCACAACAATTCCATGCAGTGCTTCAGGCTGAGGGAAGAGTGGCTGGAAAACTGCCTGGAGGAGAAGGACCTGGGGGTCCTGGTCAACAGCAACTGAACATGAGCCAGCGTATCCAGGGGGCCAAGACGGCCAGTGGCATCCTGGCCTGTATCAAAACTAGTGTGGCAACCAGGACCAGGACAGTGATCTTCAGGAAAGAGTTGCCAACACTGGAAGAGGTCGCCCAGGGAAGTGGCTCAGGTAACATCCCTGGAGGTATTTAAAATACATTTAGATGAGGCATGAGACATGGTTTAGCAGTTAATTTGGATGGTTGGACTTGATGATCCTAAAGGTCTCTCCCAGTGTAAATGACTCTCTGATTCTATGGCTCATTTTCTATCTGTTACGGTGTGATCTTTCATTTCTGTACTCTGGGCTACTGAATTGCAAATTTGAGAATATAAAAGTTTTGCAAAAATTATCTTGTCTGTCAAATATAAATCAGTTTCAGACCAACTGTGCTTCCTCCCAAGATAAAAAAGCTGACAAAATTCACCATAAAAATCAGATCACTTTCTTTTAAAGTTTTCATATTCTAGGTATCACTACTTATACTCAGATTTAGTTTGTTCTCATTCACAAAGTTTGATTCTAAAAGTTCCTTTTCATCTTATGCAATAATAAGGATTAATAATGAATAATAATATTAATAATATTGCACCAGATTGAAAGATATGTAAACCTTTATAAATAGTCCTGAAATTGAAGCAGGATCAAAGAAAATAATTTGCTGCTACAGTAGGAAACTGTCAACTTTCACACGAAAAGTCATTAACTTTTTTCTCTTTTGAATTATAATTTTGTCGCTTTCATCCAACACTAAAGTAATAGATTTTCATTATATCCAGAGTGCAAAAACATTGGCTGTGGAAAAAGCAACTGGGCTCAGATTAATAGGAGCTGACAAGCTGACCAAAGACGAAGTGGCAGCATGGCTGGCACCATGGCTCAGTGGTTGTGACAGGCAATTAGTGAACAGAGCAGAACAGATGTAACAGGAGGCAGCAACAATTTACTGAAGTATTAGCTTGCTCACTCTGTAGTGCAGAGAACTGATATTGTTTGCTGATACAAATAAATACTAATATGGTCTTGGGAGGGGAAGAGAGACTGTGCATAGTCATCTTACAGGGTTGGAAAAAACCACCACAAAACAACAACAAGAACCCAACAATATGAGCTCCAGTAGACTTAAGGGAAACCAAAACAAAATTATCTTTTGGGATTTTGAAGATGAGATTAAGATTCTTGCCTCATTACTGGGCTGTAATGAGCTTTGAAAAAATAGCATACTATAGAGAACTTGTAATAGCACGTTCATATTTCAGAGCACTCAGAGAGGATGCACATGGTCTTTTTATTTCTCCCCTGTTGTTCTGGAACAGATTTACATTACTGCAGCTCCTCGAGGTTGCTGCTGGTTGCTGTGCTGATATGGAGAGAGGAGATTGCTATGTTCTTACCGAGATGGTCAGACGAGAGAATAACAATCATGTGGGAGGTTTTTGTGGTTACAAGTGTTGCATTGTATTTTTTTAAAACCCAGCCACAAAATCTGTATCTTGCTTTTTAAGATTGTTGTTTAAAAGCACAGATCTCACAGTGTGCTAAATTAAATTATTTCACCTCTGGAAACTTAGGAGTTGTGGTTCTAGAAGGATGTGGATGGATGTCTTCAGTCTTAGAGGACAAAGCTGTCAATATACACAGGGATTTTGAAACTGGATGAGTTACTGTTTTCTACTGTACTAAGAATGGTTATGATTTTTCAAAAAGTAGCAATGAAATTAATATTGTTGTTAGCAGTAGAGAGTACAATATCTTCATTCCATAAATTGAGATAAATTCTGTATGTTATGGGAGCATACATTTTATTTAAATCTGGAAAAGAAAATGGTCGGTCTTTTCTGTACAGTCCACAGAATCACTATTTGCATCTTGTGTTGACCATATCAACAACAGAGTGATTTTCTCCATTTCCACAAAAATAGAGCATTTACCTGCAAAGTAGTACAAATTAGACCAATTGAACCTGGAAGTATTACCTTCTGTGCTGAGTAAGGACAGGACCTTAAGTGAGTTTCCTACCAACAGGTGGACCTTAAGGATAATTTGTATGATACTAGATCAAAATTAGTCATATTTTTGCTGTCATTGTTCTTCCCTCACTGAGGGAGCATATTTTAAAATAATGAAGACATGATTTGGTGCCATTCACCATGGTTATGACACTTTTGTACTGCAAGAGCTCATAGAGGTGGAAAGTTGCCACCAGAGCCAAGACATCTCCTCTGTCTGCCTGTGGCTTCAGTTGACTGCAGTGGAGGTAAGGATGATTTCTGGAAATTATTCACTGTTTCTGGTTTAGTGTTCATGGAGGACAGCCTTTTTTATCCTCTTTTAACTCTTGATTTTAAATACTGGAGCTTGCATGTAAATAATGAAAAACATGCTTAGCATGCATCCTGTTTATTGCACTTGTTTCTCTTAAATATGCTGTCTCTTATGAGGGAAAAAGGTTAGGTCAAAACCAGACAGTACTGTTTAACTTAGCGGAAACAACCACATGGGAATACTTGAGAAATATATGATTTCAACATTGTTTTATTAAAGAAGATAAAATTCATTCATATAAACTAACCAGAAAATTTTCAAATAAACTGGAACAAGATTAAGCCCCAAAGGATTCCCTAAAAATTGGAAGAATCATATTAATTCATGTCAAGGTTTTCTGTTTTGTTTTGTTTTTGTTTTTTTACAAAAATACGTGTGCGTATATGTAAGACACAAAAAGAAAGATGGGATTCAAGAGAATGTCATCTTCTCTACTTAGTGAATAGTTAATTCATTTCACATTTGCAAGCTGAGAAAAGAATATGGAAGTGTGGGATATCCTAGCAAATGGTTTAATGGGAAACTGACAATGCCAGCACCAAAAAAAGTTCAAGAAAATGGGGGAAAAATAGAATACAGAGACAGTTTTTTAAAAGGAGACAAGGTGACTAGTTAGTTGTCAGCCCTATATTTTGGTTGCACCGAACTCTACATTGTAAGGGATTTGCATCCTAATATTTTGAGAAGCTGAGGTTTCTTCAATGTGAAAAACAGGCCTTTTGATATTTATCAAAGAGAACTTCAGCTGTGTAAGTGGCCTTTCTTTGTCCCTCAAAATTTGGTTAAGCCTTTCCCTCAGACCTAATCTAAAGGATGGTAATTTTTAGTGCAGAAGATAACTGTATAAGAAAGCTGAATTATGGCTGGAAAAAGAACTGTAAGGGAAAGCTTGAGCTTTTCAGACATTGTAAATTTAAAACTGTAGGTAGAAGCTACTCGAATCTGCTTTGCCACAAAACTGTATGGTTTTGCATAGTTGGTTTAATTTTTGTACTGTTACTGAGTGGTGTTTACTCGTTGGGTCAGGTAGCAATGTTTTCTCTTCAATTCAAAGTTCAAGTTGTTATTGAATGTTGAAGAGGCTTAGAAGGACAATAGATGAGGATATTGAGGATATTGTTTTCATGTAAGCCAGTTCTTTGCCAGGAGTGGTCATAGCTCTGTTTTCCCTGCCTAATTGCAGTTCCCAAGTTCACTGTTTTTAAATCTGTTCCTACAATTAGTTTTGCTCTCTCCCATAAGCTTTGTCTCATTTCATCGCTAGGGCCACATTTCTCTGTCTTCTGAATTTTCTGCCTAGCTACATGCCCAGGTCTTTGAGGCCTATCACAATGAGTGTTTCCTTCGTTCTATTTCCAGCTATTGTCTTAAAGAGCCCCGTTTGCCTCCTAATAAAAAGGCTTGGTCTTGTGACAACTTTCTGCCTGTGGCTGACTACAGAAGCCACAAATGACTTGTGGCATAACAGCATTTGATGACTTGAATTGCCCTGTAAAAGCAAGAGCAGCAGCAAGCAACAGCAGCTTGGCACTTGAAATAGTGAGAGTGGCAAATAAGTCATGGGGAGGATTCACAGAAGTGAATAATGAAAAAAGGGAACTGGATAAAAAAAGGGAAATCAGTTTGTGGTGGGTAATCATCACTTAACATGAAGACAGAAAAGGATGCTTGACTTTTTGAGTCTGTAGGACGAAATAGTAAGTGTGCAGGATCAATTCTGGAATATTGTGCTTCTGTACAAAGCAGCTGACTAACTTAGCTTGACAAAATTCTTATGCCAGTAACCTCAATAGAGTTTGGTTCAGAAGACTGGACCTTTACTCCTCCTCTTTTCTCTTCATCCTCTCTTTTTCATCTTAAAGCATTAGATAATTTTTTTCCTCACTCTTCTATTTAGTCAGTGCAGGAGCTGGCCAATCAACCAGTTTCCCTTGGATACACACCCTTCATGGTACTCAGCTATGGTACATGCATTGCTACAAACAAGTCTCATGCCAATTGGTAAATAGACTAAACTATTTTACTTGGTCTACTTTCTTCCTAGCTATGTGTTCAAGAACAGTTGCAGTTTTTGGAGTTTCTAATCCAATTCTAGTCCCCTGAGTCACAGTTTATTTTTCTAGAGAGCAAAAATATGTATGTAAATGGCATCTGTATTTTTGGAAATAACCTGTTTTTAGCTTAATGTATCAGAAGTATTAAAAAAATCAGTGCTGTGGCCTGTGGTATTTCTCCAAGGTTATACCAGAAGTCCTTTTTTGCTGTGCCAGAAACAAGTATTTTCAGAGGTCATAGACATCATAGACTCATCTAGAATTGCTGAGCTGGAAGACTTTTTGTTATCTGTGAAAGACATTGAATTTATCATCTAGGATGTATAACACAGGAATAATATACATAACACAGGAAGAATATGATTTGTATTTATGAAAGTACTCTCAGAGTTGCCGCCAGCTAGACTTTTCTTTTCCCCAAATGATTTCCTAGTTTGTGATCATGGCAAGATCACTTGACACTAATTAAAAAAACCCATTGAAGAAATTAAAATGCTGTGAGACAAAAGAACAAAAGGCATATGCTAAGATTTTCTAAAAAATATTTATATATATTTCAAGTCAAACCAGTCATAGACTTGCACTGTGAAATGTGTCTATGGCATTTATAACGAAACCAAGAGGTATTAAAGAATTGCAGTGCAGTAGCCCAGAAAAGAGGTGCAGGTTTTCTTGTCTTAATTAAGAAAAAAAGTGGTTTGAAAAAGCAAATCCTGCGTTAAAACCAGATAATTAAGATTCAAAAGTCAGTCTTCATCTTCCTCTGGCTTCCTGTAAACAAATGCCTCCCCTCAAAGTTTGTACCTTTATGCAAGGAAAATTACCAGACCACAGCCCAGGCTTCTCAGCTTTTCAGCTGTTAGGCTCAAAATCTTATTACTGGCAAAAAGGACCTCTCTATGCCTGCATACATTCAATCACAGAATAATTTATGTTGGAAAAGACCTTTAAGACCACGAAGTCCAACAGTTAACCCAGCACTGCCAAATCCACCACTAAACCCTGCCCCTAATGTGATACCTAGGCAGGAGTTGACAGCAATCTGAGCACTTCTCTGGGAAGAGTTCCATTGAACTAATCTGTTTGGTTTGCACTGAGACATGAACCACCATCAAAGCTGGTCTTGGGCAGCACGTCCACTCTGTGAAGTCCTGCAACTGAGTCAGGAGTGACAACTGGGGTGTTGGTCTGCCACATGTTACCTGTGCCCCCAGAAATGTCCTACAAATTACAGAATTGCTGCCTGTTATTCACAGGAGCTTCTTACTCATACAGAAGGATATTGGTTTTATTCATTCACCCTTTTCCCCAGGTGCTGTTTTGCATGTACTGAACTCTCCCATGCAATGTCTCCTGATGTAATCCATCAAAGTTTGCTTAGATGGGAGGCACAGCTCCTTTACTTTCACAGTAAAGCTCTAGTCTGTTCAGATTGCTGGGAATTGTGAGTGGAAATTAGGCATGCCCACAGAAAAATATAATATGTTCCTGAAGTCTAAAAGTTCTTTCTTAGAGCATGTCCTTGAAAAATTGGAGCTCTGCTTTTGGGGGAGGAGACAGAGTACACCAGGGAAAGTTGCTTCTTAGAGACCTTCACCTTTGTAAGGGCACACTGAAGAGGTGGTGTTGGAAAGCTGCTGCATTCCTGTAGTTTCACCTGCAGTATGCAGTTTAAATTAAGTTATATATAATTAGATCAGATATGAAAGGGTCTCTAGCACAAGCCCCAGCCATTTTAAAAATGTAGGTAGATTTCTGCCAATACATATAGCATTTTATTGCAATAGTTTTATTTCTCATAAATTTAAAAGGAAGAATACATCATAGTGATCATCTAAAAATACCTCCACTCATAGAATGAGCCATCAAAGTTTTCTAGTAATTATAATGACATATAATTTACAGAAAATATCTTAGATTTAATTTAAATGTTCCAGATGCTGAAAAGGAGGCAGGGGTAGTGGCAATGGCTTAATAAAAAAATGAATTATAAATTTAAAAGCTTCAGGATGTTTCTGTGTACAAGGTGAATCCTGTAAAAACAAATCGCAGTAACTACCGTGTTTTGAAAGTTGAAGGATATCTCAGTTCCTTGGGTAGGCTCCAAGATAGGTAGCTGAAGGTGAGAGACAACAGCTGGAAAGGAACACAGGCTTAGAGCAAAGCTCTATTTGAAACAGAAGGACATCTGAAGAAGCTTGTTTCTTTCAAGTTATTGTATCAGTACGGGTGTTCAGGTTCTGTGACGAAAGAGAAAGCCACAGATTCATGTTACCACTCAAGACATTAGGGTAACTAGTGGAATTCAGGTGCAGATGTTTTTGCTGTATTTCTTCCTTGGTGGGAAGCTGCTCAGTCCAGGCTTGGAGTAACTCAAACCTTATTCTTGGATTTCCATTCTCTGTCAATCTGACATTAAGATGCAATTCGCTTGCTGCAGATGCAGCACAGGCATCCCAGTTTGTGCTTTGCCTGCCACATCTACCTATCCCATTTTCCTTCTCAGTGCCCTCAGGGGTACCAGGGGTTCATTGTCAGAGAGAGGGAACCACTGAATGCCCTTTTCTTAAAAGCCTGGAACATGGTATGTGCCACCTGAAAACAGCTTGAATTCAGGTTAAAACAATTTTGCCCAAAAAACGTGGATGAGTAGAGTCAGATTTGAGAAACACTTCACGCTTCAGCCAGCACCTCATATTGGGGAGTCCATATGTTTTTGTTTGAGCTATATAAACCTATTAAATAACTTCAGCCCACCAGGTACTTGCTATTACTGAAGTCTTCACAAGATATAAATTCCCTAAGTTTGTACTCATCTTTGTTTTAGCTCAGCTCCATCTACTTATCACTTTAAGAAACCTCTGTTTAACAGCTGACAATTGTTTTGAAATTCTGCTTATATGGCAAAGCCTATGTTTAATTCACAGCAATCAGTAGAGGCCTCTCAAAACTCTTTCCTATGAGCTCTTCTGCATTTTGATGAAAGGCTATTTTGTTTTTTTTGGTCTACAGATTTCGTGTGTCTGTGTGTGTGTGTGTTTCAGGCACTTTCTGAGGTACACTTGTCTGACAGGCTGCAGAGACAGACTCTCATGAGCATCTCCCAAACTGAAAAAGAATTACAAATTAAATTGTAATTTATTTGTTCTTAATTTAACTGTCAGAAATAAATTATTTTAATTTGACAATCATGTTAAATAGACATGCAGTTCTTGGAGTGGTAAGAGTATGAGACCCTATTGAGTCTGAAGTTTTGAAAAACACAATTGTTACACTCTACTGCTGTATGTTACTTTTTAAGGTATACTGTATCCAGCTAACTATCGCTTTCACTTTGCTTTATCAAAAAGAAAAAATAGTCCACCAGACAAAAAAGCACTGTCATAGAAATACTAACAAATATGATGCTAATCTTTACATAGTGCCTTTTACATTGAAAAAGCATCCCAGAACAGGAACGAACATGGAGACACGTGCATACACTTTTTTTTTTTGTCAATTAGGTCTAATGCAGTTTTGCCTGAAACCAGATTATAATTCAGATAAAAATTAGGTTTGTCTAGATGGAGGGCAGAGATGGAGAAAGGGACAATCCTGCAAAATTCTGGGCCTGTCTTTCCTAAATATCTGTGTATACATTCTTCTGAATGAATTCTCTTTTTCACTTGATTATAGAGGAAGTCTAGGCAACCAGCTTTAATCCAAATGCCTAAATTACAAATGACTGAATTTAGATAAGACTAACTCCAAACCCAACTTTTTTTATTTTCTTCCTGAAAGTGTACATCTCAGGAAGTCAGAATGGCTGTACTGGTGCCCCAGCAATGGCCAGTGGGTTTGGAAGGGACCATCTGGTCCAACCCCACTGCAGTGAGCAGGGACATCTTCAAGTATATTGGGTTTCTCAGAACCACATCCAATCTGACCTTGAATATTTCCAGGCATGAGGCATCCATCTCTGGGCAACCAGTTCCAGGGTTTTACCATCCTCACTGTAATAGACTTCTTTCTTCTACCTAATCTAAATCTATCCTCATTCAGTTTAAAGCCATTCCCCCTTTCCTATCACCACATGCCCACGTAAAAAGTTCCTCTGCAACTTTCTTGTAGCCACCTTCAAGTACAGGAAGGCTGCTCTAAGGCATCCCCAGAGCCTTGTCTTCTCGTGTCTGAACAACCCCAGCTGTCTCAGCCTGCCTTCATAGGAGGGCTGCTTCAGCCCTCTGGTCATCTTGGTTGGCGTCATCTGGATTCACTTCATAAAAGGATGTATGATCAGGGAAATAACCTTGACATTCCCTGTACAGTCACACTCTTCAGTCATCTGGCACCAAGTATAATTCCTGATTTGGGGTCTGTGGGGTCCTACCACAATCTGATTTCAGATATAAAAATGTGAGGGATGTAATGTGATTATTGTTCACCAGATAAAGATCGAGCATTCAGGATGCCAGTTTTCTCTAAGACTGTTGAAAATGCAGGGGCAGCTCAGGTAAAACAAAAACACTGCTTAAGACAGTGTTTACAGCAAAAATAAGGGTGCTTTTAGTTCAGGAAAGCTAAATCAAGATTGTGATCTCCATGTAAAATGTGAACAGAGACAAGCTAGTGTTAACCTCAGACCACAATCTGAGATAAACCTCAAGAAGGACACACAAAGCTGACCTTTACTGGTCACATCAAGGCATGGATATAGATGGCTATCTCACTGTTTGAGATAGTCTCTTGTTTGTTTTAATCAAAACAATATAATTCTGTCCTTGATTTACCCTTACTTCAGTGGTACAATATGGCTACTTTTCCAGTACAGAGGTGACATATTTTCTCTGCAAAACAGGATTAGGCTATAGTTTTCTGCTGTGATCTTTATAGGAAAAGAGTGTCATCTTGGAAGGTCTGCTATTATGGAACTGACGTGCTAAGTTTATATTAAAAATTACTGTATAATTCCAGTTAGTCTCATCCTTTCCACAAGCTTCATTTCATGCTGATTTGTTCACAGGTTAACCAGCACACTTTAAAGCTTGCTGTTTCCTGATAGAAAGCAATGCTGTTGTTGCCAGGTACAAAGGTGCTTTGAAAGTTATATTGCCTCATTTCAGTGATTGAATAACAGGGTCAGAGTTACCTGAGGGAATGTGTTTTGCCTCTTTTTCTAGAGGTTACATTCCCCAATTATAAGAGCTCTGTCCTTCATTTAGAGAGACAACGGTGGAATGAGATACTCTGCAGGATATTTATAACTGTCTATTCTCAGCCTGCTTCATTGTGGCTAGTTAGAAGAGTAACATATGGCACTGTAGAGAAACAAATTATTATTCTTTGATAACTTACTTAGGAACAGTTATTCCAGTTGACTTGCATGACAGACTCTTAAAAACTGTACAAAATTATTGACATAAAAATGCAATAAAGGCATATATTTTTTTCACAGTTTTCTGCAAACTTAATATCCTTTGATGTGTTTTTAAACCTCCAGACATTTACCTATCTTTGCAAAAATCTCAAAGGTAGTCACTTTGATCTCTATTCAGAGTAGTTGCTATTTATGACTAATTTACTGTGGACCGAAGTCCAGGGGAAGGCTAACTGTTTCAGACTACCATCTACCTAGGGCAATGAATTTGGAGCTCCAATGTAGTCATTTAAGAGAAGTGGTCATAGAAACTAAGTTAGAGAGCATTAGTGAAAATATTGCCCCTTTGTGGCATAGCTTTATTAGAAAAAGAAGACCAGTCTTAGCTCAAAACCAACTCTCATTCTTTCCAGTTTTGTTAATAAATCTTAGAACATTTCAGATTTTTTTTAAATTGGAATATTGTCCCCACTCTTATAAGATGCTGTATTTATTTTAAAAATTTGCATTTGAACACAGGCTATAGTACATGTTTTACCATGCTACTTCACAGTAGCATGGTTTGTAAGGAGAAAGGGAGAAGTTGACTGCCAATTCTGTAGGTTTGCAGACAAGAAAAGAATAAGGAAAACTTCTTAACTGCCATGGAAGAGACTGTAATAGCTCCTTGGGTTGTAGGTTTAAGTTGTGATAGCACAGAGTCTGTAGTGTTGCTCTGGGACTTGCTGTTGAACTGGGGGCTGAAATTCATGCTATGCTTTTTCAAGCATAATTACCTGGTCTTTAAGTAACTGCAGTGAATTTTGCCCCTGAGAAGGATCATTATCCTGAATGACTCCATTTGACTTTTGATCCGTGCTCAAACTAAGAAACAGCAAACAAGAAAAAGAAGTTAATTTCCTTGTCAGCATAAATTATGTTTCTTATATTTGTGGCTAGTTTAGTAGAAATACAGCGAGACAGACTAGCATACAATGTTTTCCTTTTCACAAAAATGAAAGGCAAAAATCACACTTCAGGAGGAAAGAACTACACATCTTCTAGTTAGCCAAAGGCAGAGATAATTCACATTTTAAAACGTATCTGTTGGCCTCCTGAGTAGGAGGAATCAGGTTGCTTTTTATGTATCTATCACCACAACCAATGGATCTTCAGAGCTATGCTCAAAATATTGGTCTGAGATAAAGAAACAGAATGTTTAAATGCAGGATTGGGTTAATTTTTGCAGTAGCCAGGAGGGAACACGGCTAGGACCTGGAGATTACTCTATACCACCTCATGTCATTGCTGGAGGTGGAGGGGACGGGGATTGTTTTCTGGGGAGAAGAGGTCCCTTCTGGGTTGGCCCAGCATGGTGGAGGGACCGACCCGGGTATTGTTTCCATATGAACCATTTGGCTCCTTCTTGTACCTTCTGTCAGTAGTATAGTTGCCTTCACTGTTCGTTTTCTTATCTCACTGCTGTTTCCAGTAAATTCTTTTTATCTCAACCTGTTACCTTTACTTTTTGTGCCTCCAATTCTCCTCTCCAGACCACCGCAGGGGAGAGGGAGGGAGAGAGTGAGTGAGAGGAACATAGTCAGTGGGAGCTCTAAATTGGAAAATACCATTCCTAGACCATGACGTTTTATATAGAAGTAACATAATAATGTAACAGAAATCTTTTGTCATAGAAAGAGAAAAAGTAAAAATGGAGTTAAATCCATTGTGCACACAATTTAATTCTTCAGCTTTTCCTGCTGTAATGCTCCCATTTCTCATGCTCCTATAGGTCTTAGGGTAGGTGGTTTCACTCTGGTGGTGGCAGTGGGAGGTGTTGGAGCGATTTGTGAGCATCTGTAGTTCTTTGATGGATGGAATATGATGTTCATGTTGTCAATTTCCTTTGTCATCGGCCTTGGTTCCATGTAGGGGTGGATTTTTTTGTTGTTGTTTTAAAATTTCACTAACATACTTTTATACATTTTTCATTGTTTTGGAGACTTACATTTGAAAACTACATCTGAGTTTGTTCTATATTGTATCTCTCATGCACAATAGATACCATTTCTTTGCTTTCTTTAGTACGTCTAAAGCCAGTTTCATTTACTACCAGGTCTTCATTTCTTTAGCTGATTATTGGTGAATGAGTTATACATGTGAAGTTTCCCATGGCAAGCATGTGCCTTATCTATGATCAGCTCATGCCTGTTCCTCCCTATACCACATTTCCTGTTTCTCCTTCTCAAGACTTCTGTTGTGCCAGGGCAGCCTTTCTCTACATTAAATTGTGAGAGAGTTGCAAATACCTCATTCTTCATCAAATAATTCCTCAGTATTGCTATATGTATAAAATTATGAGTTTAAACCACACAGAGCTAGACAAAAGTAAAACAAATTAGCTGTGGACACCTGATCAGTTAAAGAAATTGCTGTCAGCTATATCAAGTCAGACAGAGAAGTAGGCAGCTGAAGAAAGTTTCAGACATAAAATACCTGGCAAGCATCAGTCCCGAGGCCCTGCAAACTCAGTAGAAAGCTTAAAGTCTGTAACTGGCAGTGGTAGTCTCATGATAGAAGGCTCATCAGTTTTGCCAGTCTCAGTAAAACAGCTGAAACCCTGTACTGGTGTTTATACCTATCCAAGACCTAGGCCTGGACCCCACCACCTCACTGCCTTTAGTTCCCCTGCTGCCTTCCTGCTGGAGCACCCCTGAGCAGATGGCAGGCTGTGCTTCTGCCGTTCCTTAGTAATTCTCTGGATAACCTCCTGTGGCCTCGTTTCCCTGGGAACAAGCTACCTGAAGTGGTGGTCCCACAACTCCATTAACACCTCATTTACAGTGGTTCGAGGATGGGTGTTATGCAGTATGAATAAATAACGTGCATTTCAATGAACGCAGGTCGCAAGTCACTGACGACAGTTAATAGCCCACCCATGGGGTAGGGAGGTAAAACCTATATATGAGATAAAAATATTAGAAGATCATTCACCCTTTTTTAACTCTAAACTATTTTACATAATTGCTTGCAAAACAGTATACTTAATGACTATTAAGTCTTCGTATTTCAGCATTAAAATTCCAGGAAAGGTCACAGAGAAGATTGTTCCAAAATTTTGCAAATGTGCAAACCAAAATTTTTTATGCCACCTCTTGATACATTCCATATTCAGCACAGAGAAAGCACCTTCTATTAAATCAAAATTAGGGATATTTTTGTAGAAATGAAATAAGGTGGTCTTCTTTCCTCTACAGAGTGCAGGTAATGAAACATCTTTGTAATAGTTACCCCATCTTATTCTGAAAAATAGCAGAACTCCTGTCTTGAAATCGCCTTTCTCATAATATTGATAATAATAATGGTAGGAATTCTAATAATAATGATGCTTTCAGCACAAGGTTATATTTTGGCAAAGGTATATGAAATGGAATGGAAAATTGGGTTTTAAAGTAGATGTCACCAGGCAGTATTAACTTTAAAAAATTGCTGCTTTCTCTCTTTGTAGCAAGCGTTGATATGTTTTGCATTCTAACAAAATTAAAATCTTTTCTATGTCCTTTTCACAACGAAGGAATAACAGCATAAAAAATAAAATAATTAAAGTGAAAGAACACACATTTAAAATAAAATGTAATCTGTAATCTAGTTGTTCCAGAGAAAACTCCATCTGCCATGGAATATTTTAGAACTTGCTCCACTGGAGCACATTATTCTTCCCCCCTTAGGCTGTCCAGTTGTACTTTAGAAAACTCAGCAGTTGGTATGATGAGTGCTTTTAGACTTTAGGCTATGAAAAATCATTTCTGATTAAACTGACTTGAGAAGAGAATTGTAGTTGATTATATTCTGAAGGTATGTCAAAAGGGACATATTTTCAACTCTTGTGTGTCCATGTGCTTTCTGGGTTGTTAGGGTATACCTTATCGCTACCTCTTAAATAGTTTTATCTTTGTCCTGTTTTGCTTAATGTATAAGTATTTTGAGGCATTATGATAATTATGATTATTCTATGTCTTCATTCTTTGAATCGTCTAATTTGCATTCATAAATATAATTTTTTAACGTGATTGGTAATATATGCTGGCAAGCAGGTTTTGGGTTTTTTTTTTTGTAAATTAATCAAAAAAGAAAGGAGAGCTGTACCTTAACAATTCTCCATTTTGTATAGCATGAAGCTGCAGGTGCTCCACAAAATATCACTCAGTCAATGAGAAGAGAGGAAGTAGAACCAAAAGGTTAGTGTGTTATCAAGGATAGAATTTCCTTTCAATGTATCAGATTTTCTCTTTTGAACAGCCACAATCCTGACTAGCATATTATTGATATATGTATTAATACATTATATTGCATTTCTGTACTCAAATATAAGGGTTCAATGCGTCAAGTTTCTATCAAAAATGCTACATCTGGTGACAGCCTTATACTGGTGCAGTCTTGGTTATTTTTGTTCCATTATATAAGAAAGCTGCGTATCTAAATTCCCCCAAAATTTAAAACCAAGCTAGGTATGTAACAAAGAAAGTATCTAAGCGATGGGCCCAAACAGTCCTAATAATTGCTGTCATACCTTACAACAATATAAAAGTAATTTGTCTATTCTTCCTCCATCATTACACTATTTCATGTCACAGCAGTATGTTGTACCAGGTTTATTATATTTTTACAATTGCTTGATGTTGAGTATCAGATTAAAAACTATAACTTTTTAAATATTATTCCTTATGTCTTGTTGGGTGCCCTCACATATCCTTGTCATTCATATAGGAAACTCCTGGCAAGAACCAAAGGATATGAGAGACCCTGTGTACCACAAAGGCTGACTTTCAGGTACTGCAGTCTGGTGTAACTTGTTTAATTTGTTTTTATATAATACTTCAGAGTCTTATCTTTATTTGCTATTTTCCTACTTATTTCCAAGGTTTGGAAATTATTTCTGAAGTTTGCAAATCTCAGCATCTAGTCTTTCCAGAAATACCATACGAAGTTAAAACACATAAAATGTGTGGGAAATTTAATATGACATGCTTCAAGATCCAAAGAAATAGAAAGAAACCAGAAAACAAAGAGAGTTGTGTTTTTAAAAGTGCATAGCTTTGAATTTAACTTTTGTCCTTCATACACATCCTGCCTATGAATTCAAAATTCTTAGAAATACTGAAGTTAATCATCAGATGCAGCATTTTAAAGGCACCCATAATATCTGTGAAACTCTTGGAGTAAAATTGTTACTAAGGGATACATATCTTACCTGAGAAATTTATCAATTTACGTGGTCGACAGCTATATATGTCCTTTTTGCATGTCTCAATCTGCTTTTTGTGCTCCTCTTTGCTCAAAAAAGAGGCAAAGATGGAGTTATGAGTGTCCATTTTTTAGGTGAATGGTAGGTGATGAAATAGTTCAGTTTCTTTCTGAGAGTTTCCAAACGTAACTGGTAGTATGTCTTCCACAGATTGCATGGATAGGGAAGGGAAAACGATCCTTTTGGCAGATCTGCATTTGTTTTGCCATGGACTATCACTGCTGGGATTGCATAAAATATTTTCTGTGTCTAGCCTCTTGGCAGTGTCTGTGGTAAGCTGTTTCTCCATCCAGCTGAACTAGGTGCTTCTCCCTTTGTGTCAGCACATTGTGTGGGTCTGGTTTCCTTCAGACCTCCTTCTGCGTGCCCATGCAGCTTTTTCACTACACATAGTGCGTGCCAGTGGCAACATGAGCATTTCAACAGCTGTGCCCCCAAATAAACTTGTGGCTGTGTTCCTTATTACTGGTGTTGACAAGACCAAGCTCTGTCTGTAAGCATGCATAGGCCAGCTGTAAATATATTTTAAAAAAATACAGGCATGTGTCATGATAGTGGAACAGCAGGTATTACACTAAATTCCCATCTGTTTTGTCAGTATTGAAACATATTTTTTAACTTATCTATTTATTTTTATGGGTAACAGAGATACAACCATATCTGCTTCTTTTTATGCCTCATAGTCTTGTTGTTGCGTTCTACCAAAGAAGAAAAGATGAAATAGCAGTGGTACCAACAGGTAGAAATTGGAAAATAATGAGATTTAAGATAATCAGTCTCTCCCTGGTGGAAAGGATAGCCGGCTTTTGCTATCAAAAATAAGTCAGATCTCTGGAAAGGTTCTTGCTCTTACTAAGATAGAGTGGCCCTTTAGAAGTCTTTCGACTGTTTAGCGAATTTAAAAAAAAAAAAAAAAAAAAAAAAAAAAAAAAAAAAAAAAAGAGAGGTTTTCAACAAAAANAAAAAGAAGGTCGTTCTCACATACAAATTTATATTTCTCACATTCTGTATTCACTAAAATCTACATCCAGTACAATCCTTTTATAATAATCTCTATTTCAAGTGAAGAGAGTAAAGCAAGTGTTAACTTCATTATTACACCTCCTGCTATACTGCCTGTTCGTGACAAAGCCCAAGCTATTGACCAAACCAGATCTTTCTGACATTCTGGTTCTAGTCCTAAAGAGATGAACTTGACAGAGACTCTCTTACAGCCGTATTCGCTGTATCCAAACCAGACAGTGATTCTCCATAAATTAGCTGCCTCTCTCTGCCCTTTCCAACAGAAGAAGACAGACATTTTCTCTCTCGTAAATTGACTGCAAGGCAAGCTTAGTATGTTCAATAATACTCTCTATGGAGAGAACCCAGTATTTTATATTGACAAAACATATTCAAGGGCAAGGGCTGATTACAGCCAAACAATTAGGAGCAAGACATTCAAACTGTGCAGGGCTGCTTGTCTATCCGTGGCACTGTGTGATGTGGATGGCTCCATGCTCAGCAGCTGCTTTGAACACACTGCTTAGGCTGCTGTGCTGAAATATGGATTTTCTGAAACACCGCCTGTCTGGCAATGGCTGCTTCACCTGCATAATAAGATTAGCAGAGCCACTTGAAGGACAGAGAAGCTTTGCCAGTTAAGTGAAGATTAGCATCTTTTACACTGGCAAACACCTGAAATAGACAAACATTTTCTGAAAAAAGAAGACACACACAATACGAGAACCAAGCCAAATTCTTTAGTATCTACAAGTTCTTGATTTTCACTGGGGTTTTTCAGTTAAGAATAAATGCTCTTCACAAAACCTGGTTGAACTATAGCAACTAATAAATAATTAATATTTAAATTTAGTTGAACTTGAAAATTTATGTCAAGAGAAAACACTCCTAAATTGCCTTGTCTTATCAAGCAAGGTAGATAGAAAACTCTGCTCTGCCAATCAATTTCTGCCATAAGTCTGCAAGAGAAAACTCACAAACCCACAAAGCATACGTTCTCTGTACTGGAAAATGAAATAGACCTTAGAAGATCACAGATAAAATAAAGATACAATAGGTACAATCATGAATAAAAATAACAAAGCAATTTCACTATGACACTAGGTGACATCAGCTGCACTTGTTTTTTTATGAATAGCAGATACTTGGATACTTCATGCCAGTATCAAAAGTAACAAAACCTAAAAGAGAGCAGAAGTATATTGCTTTTATGAATGTGTCTTGAAGTAATTTGCTCTTATTATGTCAGCATGAGTTACTGAAATTAACTGGAATATCAAGAGACTTTAAAAATAATGAAAATACAGTGAGTTATTGTCAAAAGTTCTGTGCTGAATTCAGGGGTTTGTGGTCAGTCACTACTTTTTCCACTTAGATTCATACTAAGTACAGGCAAACACAGAGCTTTTCTTTGGTAGTTTGGGTCAGTAGTGACCTGCAATGCACTTTCCCTGAACAGAGTTTCTCCTGAGCAAAGCTTGCCAATCACACAAAATTACTTAGTGGTTTTGGGATCCGGACATATATATAGACAAGGGAATTAATGGAGACTACTACCAAGCTAATTTAATGTGCACCATAAATCAGAAGTGAAAGTTAGTCTCCCGAGGGGTGAAAAAAGACCTAGTGCATTAAAACACTTTGATACCTTTGATCTTCATTGTTCATAAAATGAAGTATTTTCTAAACACCTTTAAACTGAAACTGAAAGATACACCACTGAAATTAACCCCAGTCTTTCTAACCTTTCTTTCTTAGTAAATGTGGAGCTTCAAAGCTGTCCTAAACACAGATATGTGATTGTTTTACAACGGTCAAAAATCCTTATCTGAAATCTGGTTTTATGCCTAATGAGTGCAGAATCACTATTTTCTTTAAATAGTCCCCTGCTTCTGTGTACAAGATGATTGTTGTACTCCCAGTTAGACTGCTAAGTCTCCAGTTTTCCTTCAATTGATACTATGGGAGATAAGAAAAGACTGTATATACACCCTTGACCTTGAGCAGACCGTGCGCCCATGTAACTAAGAGACCTGCTGAGGTTAATGGAATTGTCAATTTAATATTATCATTCCACGTTCTATGATTTCTGTTTGCAATTAACTATATGTGGCATTTATTATAAAATATCTAACTTATTAATAAGAGTTACATTTAATACAGCCATGCAATCACACATATACATATTTAACCTTCAAATTGCATTGATCTTTTATTTTAATTGACTCACTGTTACAAGGGTTTGGTTTTTTTTAAATTAATGCCTGGCTATATTTCAAACAGCTTCCATGTTTATGAACTTTGGCCTATCTAAATACTCTTTGTTTCCATAGTGATTTATTTGAATTTGATTCTTTTTTTCCCGGTTATCCCAATTTGGGAAACCTCACTAAGTAAGTATTTCAGATGTTGATAGAAGTTTTGATTCTTTGTTGTATATGTGAATAATGGCCAAAAAATTATGCTTTATGAAGTGACAAAGTGAAGACAACAATACTGAACATATATAAGTGAAAAAATATAGTCAACCCCTACTCAGTTTACAAAAACATGAATGTCAGTGCCTACACGGCCTGACTGAGCACTCACAGTGAGTCCATACAGTTACTCATGCCCACTTCAGTGGATTGTACTGCAGCCCTGGTGTCACAGGCACCACTCTCAGGCTGAATCCTCTTCTCAGATGTCCTTTGTTTAGAAGGTGCAAATCTATCGGGGACTCAAATAAATGTGATGAAGCATCTCATTTCCTCTGCTCCCACTTCCTTGGTGATACCATCAAAGCCATGGCCTCTATGGGAAAGTGAATAAATGCCACCTACACAAGATTACTCAGATGTTGATATATTTGTGATGATTTCAAGTATTTAAAAGCTGAACATTTAATTTTAAAGTTTTTTTATCTCTATAGACGGTGATGTACAGGGTGATTCAGGGTATGACTCAGTATGCCTGAACTGAAGCAGTTAAGCACCTAAATTTAGGTGCAATCCAGCTGGCCTCAGTCTAGGCTGGTTACACCCCTCCTTAAGATAAATGTTTCAGATGGTTTTAGATGTGTCACTTCAGAATTTCCTCCCCACCAACTGATATAATGGCTGGTTTACATTGATAGCTTTTAATTTATTCTAAATGAAATAGCTGAGCTGATGTCCTTAGACACCTAAGTTAGATGCCCAAAGTTAGGATATATGACTGTCAGTTTAGCTGTTTCCCTTTAGATACACAAAAAGGCCTCTGAGGATTACTTAAGAGAAAGAGGAGACTTTCTTTAGGGAGGCTCTGAAAAGGCCAAACTTCTGCCAAGGCAAAACACAACAGCAATAATCAGCTCCAATTACAATGAAGATACCAGGGATCACAACATATCCTTCTACTTAATTCTCCCAAAGTATCTAACATTTTAAAAGTGCTTAGAGCTATGGTTGTGTAAACTGGGAATTGAGTCAGGGAATTCTGATGACAATTCTTGTTACAGACTTTTGATAGCCCTTTTATTGACTTAGAAGTGCCAAAGGAAATGAGGGCAACGTTATAAAAAATATAGTTTCCAAAAGAGGTGTTTTCAGTCTAAACTGGAGCAAGAATAGAATTCTTCATTTCAGGATGCTCCCTGGGGAGCAATATTGACTGACAGACCTCACACTTTTTAGGGGTATATGAAGAGGTTGTTTGTAGTTGCCTCTGCTAATGAACTGGAGACATTTCACTATACATATATCTGAGAAATTTTAGGTTGATTTGTTGGGATGAATTATAAGCAAATTGTCCATGGAAATATAATTCTGGCCAAGAAAATTTTCCTGAGAAGGACATCAATAAATAGAATCATAGAATCATAGAATCATAGAATCATAGAATCATAGAATCATAGAATCACAGAATCACAGAATGGTGTCCTGGGTTGGAAGGGACATTAAAGATTATCTAGTTCCAAACCCAGTGCCATGGAGGGCAATAGGCAAGATAGCTGAATAACAGTTCCTAGCAGGTGTTGTAGCAATTCTGGAGGAAAAATCTTCTTGCCAAATTGGAACAAAACATTTTGAAATTTACAAATTAAGATTTCTGTAAAATTATGTTAGCGGTGAAAAAAATGCATCTCATTTTGAGTTTTTACATCAATAGATGTGGAAGACAGCTATTACTTTTTCTAGTAATTTATTGCTGTTGATTATTTTCTTGACTGACTTTTACCATTTTATTAGAGGAAAGGAGGCATTGTTATTGCCATTGCACTGGCAGAAAAATTGAAACCTGATTTGAAGGGCACTCTCTAAAGTCAAGCAAGGTTATTGTAATGACCACTGGGGAAATTAAAAAATCTTGCAAAAGTTTAGAGATACTTTTGTCAGGGCATCTGTGTCTTGAAACGCTCTACATCTCTTAGTTAAAATAAAATTGTATTACATAACCTGAGTGATTTCAGGAGTTAGTGAGTGACTGATTTTCTGTTCCCTTGGTAAACAATAATTCATGCAAACAGATTGACTGAGATTTCACAGTGCTACTGAAATGAGAAACCAGTGCTTGAGACTTTTTACGAGTGAAAATGACAGCATATAAGGAAAAAATGTTATAAAATGTGAATAGTACTCAAAATATAATAATATTGAAAAAGCCAGGCTTATTCTTTTGAAGAAAATAATATTAAATGAACTGATAAGACAAAAGGCCACTAGTTTCTTATATGTGGAAAGAAAATAGGCATTAATATCCAAAATGAACCCAGATCAGCAAATTTATGAAGTAACATATGAACAGAAAACACCTGACATCAAAGCCATTTGTAATTATGGGATGGTTTACAAGGAGCTGGAAAAAAAATGAAGACAGATTAAAAGTTTTAGAAAATGCAACAAAAGTTTTGTCATTTTGTGCTGGCTTTAAAGGCTATTTTTTCTGGAACAGATTTGTGTTTAGCTTGAGTTCTTACGAAATTCAGGTGTCATCACTTGCTTAAACAAACCATACATTTTAAACTACTATTGACATCACTGTCCATAGAAAGCAGCTGAAATTAAAAAAAAACCCAAAAAAAGGATGACCCTAATTAAGGACATAAAATGGAAATATCTTTGATGCTTTAATTTTACTGTGGAAAACCAATATACGGTGTTATACTCATTATTACTTAAATATATATATATTTACTCTGTTGTATCACTATGGTCAGAAGAATGAATTCCATAATTCTTTATGCAGCAGCAAATTCCAAGAAAAATTGCTTCCTCTTGATAGGATATGAGAATCTAGTAAGCCTCTTTCAGAGGTGTATTTGTCTCATCTGACTTTAGACACCTATAACACAGAAATCCACATATGAGCTAATCACCTTAGGCACATTTAACATTCTCCTGACCCACATTAGATGTCTACTTTAGGATGAGACAAGGTCTGAATATAAACCCAAAAGGGCATTTGAAGATGGAAGTAAAAGCACACTCTGTGATTATAGAATTGTATCCCTGAGGGAGAGAAAACTTCCCCCTCTGCTTATAAAATTATTAAGTGTAGGAAATTAGCACTGAAAATCCAGATGCCAGTATGAAAGTTTTTCAGATATGCTGCTGTCTAAAAATAGTTAATAATCAGTCCTTTCCCTACATATTCATATAAAGGATAAAGTTTGGCATAACATTTTTTTTTGTAGTTTTCAGTAGTTGAGATTCTGCAAAGCTTTCCATGAGGAGGTTTCACAAATGATTTAGTAGCACCTTGAAAATATAATACACTACTTCATAATGTAAAGGGTGCCATGAAATATTTAAATATCAATGGATTAAGATGGAAAATGCCTAACGACTTTTCTTGTGGAAAGTATCTCAACTGTTTTGGATCCATTTTAAATCTTAAGGGATCCACCTAACACCATAATCACTGAAAAAATGATGCAATAGTTACATCTGTACCAAAATTGCTTTAACCAGGTCTTGAGTTAAAAACCACTTGTATTATTACTACAGAATATGAATTCCAATATATCTGTAATGGCAAAATCTCCTGAAAAGCTATTAACCAGAAGAATTACTTGGCTGAGCAAACCAGCCTACTAAGCAATTTTGTGAAAATTAAAATTCATTTCCTACACAGTATAGTAGCTGGTTCACTGTAGCCCTGGTAAATAGCTTTTTCTGTTGATATTTCCCCTTTTTAAATTGGGAGAAGTCATCCTATTTCTTTCAGTTCAAGAGCCTTAATACCAGCTGAGCAAAAATGCTGAGGATTTGTGAGAGACATTTAGGTTTTTATTTCATAAATGTCTACCTGGTAAAACCAATTCAAGTCAAAATAACAGAACTCACTTTTCATAGCCTTTCTTCACATTCCAGTGGAAAAAAAGAAAAAAAGACTGATTTTGGCTTAGAGACCTCAGAGATGGAAGAGCCAGTCATTATTTGAGTATTGTTATTCTGCTTAAGATCATAGTGCTGCTGTGGCTGTTTAGTCTGTTTTGAAGATTGCTTCAAAATTTTGTAAAAAGTACAAGTATAATTATACAAGTAACCAGCTTCTGCTAAAGAGCTGTATATCACAAATTGACAGATTATCTGTGGTATTCCAAATAAATCTTCTGGATCTCAAAAAACCACAGATATTTCCAGTCTACAAGAACTAGATATCAAAATAAGCATCAGCTGTTCAGCAGCTTCATATTTTTCTAATAAGTATGAAGTTAATGTGGGTAGAAGGTGACATGTGTTGGTTAATCATTTCAGAAAAGATCTAGAAATTTCCAAAGCACAGCTATATTTGTGATTAATGTGACAGGAGGGGACACAGCAGAATTGAGGAATGCTGCAAATCTTTTCCATTTATAATTGTTTATTTTCATTATGCTTTTGAAAATAGTCATAAAATTAATGAAGTGAATGTTACTCCTTGCCAGCTGAAGTTACTCCTTGCCAACTGAAGTGCTCACAGAGACTGACCTAAATGTCCAGAATGTATCTCTGTGTCCCAATAAAGAGATTTTAGAAACGCCTCAATGAAAAGGATTCAGACTGCCTTGAAAATGATGATGTGCATTAATGATTCCAAAGCATTACTCCTAGTTTTTTCAATTACTAAAACCTCAGAGATGAATTCTTTTCATTGAAAATCAGCCCACAGTGTTCCTGTCTTAAAATTTGAAATGCCTTTGACTCCCAAGGTAAATGGAAAATTCTTTACTTCTCATTGTACCCAAGAGATTTTATGTAGTGTATTACAAAATGGCACAAAAAAATTGTTTAGAGAAGGCATTAGGGAAATAAAAGTGTTTTTCAACTAAGATGTATACAGTTCAAACAGTAGTAAGGCATTTGGCAGATAATTAGTCAATGATGTCTTTTGAACTCTGAAAATAAATTTACGAGGAGATATGCTGTGCTCTAAAAAATGATAACTTTAACTGTTTGGTGGTTGCTTTTTTTGTTTTCTTTTTCAGCTTTTGCTTAAAGATTTTTTTTCTTTAGGTAGTTTCCTAACCATGTACAAAATTATGTACACGTGGATAGGCCTTGAGGAAACCATACAGGTCTGTTCACCTCTACACTACAAGAATTTTTAATGATTCGTATTATTTTACTTCCAATAAATGCTTTTAGTTAAGGTTGACTAAAATTTTTACCTTTAAGACCCTGCTTTGAATTGCCTGTAATTGCGATATTTAAACTGTTCAGACTGATATGTCCCATGACAGATGTCTGGTCTAAGATGAATAATTTTGGAAAATTCCAGCAAAAATAGCTCACCAGTTCTGCAATTTTAAAGAAAGACATTTTTATTTTTTTTTTCTCTCTATGAGTATGTTATTTTGAAGCAGTTAACTTTAATATTCTTGGTATTTTTGAATAAATTTCTCTACACTTTACAATGTTGTCTTTGTAGAAATGGGTCCAAATGAAGGTCCAGATAAAATCTTAGCAACAAAAAACCGTAGCAACAAAATAATCACACACACTCACAAACACTCCCTTCCCACTGATTTTATTGGGGGTGAAATTATGCCATTAGGAGTTAACAATTTTACACTAACTACTAATATAAATATAGTATTGTTCAAATATTTTCTATTTTTCTCTGCTTTACCTGTTTCTCCTCTTTTGCTGCTTTCCTCCAGGCCTTTGGACATGACATTTAAGGCAGCAGGTGCAGGAATCTCTGGACCTACAGGATTAATTGTATTGATGGTTCAGTCAGCCTGGTGCCTCAGTATGCTGTCAGAAAGGGACACCACAGGGTCACAGTGACAGGAAATCCTACCTGAACGAGGAGTTCTTTTGCATG
>VZRQ01004832.1:102452-187155 GCA_013397975.1 Machaerirhynchus nigripectus | reverse complement strand
AAAAAAGAACGAAGGAAGGAAGGAAGGAAGGAAGGAAGGAAGGAAGGAAGGAAGGAAGGAAGGAGGGAAGGACGAAAGAAAGAAAGAAAGAAAGACACAAACAAACAAAGAAACGAAACAAAATGAAAGAAAGAAAGAAAATAATTAGCACATAATACTTAAACAAGTATTTTGAGTCTAAAAATTAATTTTTTAAAGAAAAATTAATTTTCAAAAAATATTAACTCAATGAAATAGATGTTAAGACCTACATGCAGATACACTTTTTTTTTTTAGGCAGCAACATCTTAAAAATGTAATATGTTATCATGATAACTCTTCTGTCTAATTTCTTTCATTTTCTTCTCAATAAAAGTACTTTTCCAAAGCCCTATTCCAATCCTCTGGGAAGATTTTTGTAGGAAAAGTAGAAGTGAACTTTTTAAAGAAATACTTTTTGGTAGCCATGGCTGAAAGTTGTGCTATTGTTCATTTACAGTAGCTCATAATATGTTAGGCTTTAACTCTACCAATAGAAAGAAAATTGTGATTCCCATGAAAAATTTGCCTTATGGTAAAAATGGGAAAAGATTTTAATGGCTCTACAGATTATGACAGCCTGGTGTTCACAAACTAAACCTCCAGTTCAGTTCACCTTAAAAATGTATGTGCTTAACTCTGGTCACACAAACAGCTGTAGGGTGAGTCTACTCTCAGCTGCTGGGTGCCCTAATGTCCTCAGCACATGGGAAGAGCGCTCAGTGATTATGCAGACTTTCTTCTTGTGGCACTCCACATGTACATGTGCAAGTCTGTGCATGGAGAAGACAGTGATTCATTAGGGAGCTTGAGCAGGGCTAAATTGTTCCCTTGCTCAGGGGAACTTGGGAATGTTTCTCAGTTTAGTAAAATAAACACAGCTTTAGAGCTTAGGAAGAGTCTTTAAGTGGTTAAGTATACATGTACATATTTCTAGGATCAAGAGACAGGTAGAATAGAGAAAATTAGTTGGAAAATAAAAATAACCATTTGCCAGGTTAAGCTGTATAATGTTGTAGTCATTCTTGTCGTGTTAGAGGTATATAGTTTCTTTCCCTGTACCAACACTTCATTCAGCCATAGTCTTTCAGAAGGGTTCCCATTTACTGCTGATTTTAAATTGTAAAGTGACAAAAGACTTTCATTTTGCACATTAAATCCACTTGATAAGTTTTTTTTTTTTTAAGAGAACCAATCAGTGTGTTGAAATGAATGGAAATCTACTACATCTCATAATATTCAATCACCATTTAGCAGATAAATAATGAAGATGAAAATTTCTTCATTTTCACTATACATCACTCCTTGCTCAAGTTTGCCGCTTCAGCAGCTCTCTGAAAAAGATATGTCTTGCAGCATGCCCTCAAGGGCATTCGTTTTGGACTATTTCAGGTTAAAGAGACTTTCCTGAGAACACACTGCCAAGAATACTTTCTCTTTTACATCTAGAAGGATCCAGCTTGAGTGACATCTGACACATGTTGTGCTTGAAAAGGTCCTGTTAGACATATATGGCTGAGAAGACGGTAATGGCTTTACAGATCAGTTCAGAAAGGGCATGCCCTTTTAGTCTTCATGGTCTCATCTGGATGTCCATCAGCTAAGCTGAGCGATTAAAACAGTCTTTACTGTTGTTTGACTTTATGCCCAGATAAGATGCATGTCCCTCCAGTCTCTCTAAACTTTTTCCATCACTCTGCTTCTGTTCTCCATTGAATCCTAGCCAATTCTCTTCCTCAGAAAAGACACTTGGCACCCATAGTAATTAAGAATACTCTTATTGCCTTATTAAAAGGAAGTTCCAGCAGCATCCTTTGCAATTACACAGTGCACCAGAAGGCACCATACCTAAAGGTCAAACACTAATTGCTGTTACAGGAGGAATTAGCCTGATCAAACATAGATACCTAACCAACAGGTATCTACAGCTGAAGTAATTGCCCACCAGAGAGAAGAAACAGACATTTTTAGGCTGTAGTTTATCTGACCTGTTTCAGTCAGCTACTTTAGTTGGTTAATCATGTCCTGAAGAACCTTTGATTCTTTCTATTAACACTTAAGAGAGACTTCAGTATGTAGCTCACATGAAGGCATCAGTCTATCTAAAAGTAGGTGAGGTAAATCTGCGCTGATGAATGTGTGGATCAGAGCAGGCTGTGAAGTCAGATGAAAGTTGTCTGTCTCTGTGTGTGATTGGACTGAATGCTTTCATCTGGAAATGGTAGAAAGAAGTACCTTTCTAGCTTCCTAGAAACAGCTAAGTTAGTGGGTACTTTGCCTTTGAAACTTGAAATTTACTTTTACAAAACATCCTTTTAAATTATGTGAACTTTAAATTAAATGAACTTTCAACTTTAAATTATATGAACTGGGTTGGTGTTTCTATAGACACAGTAGATCTAAAATATTCATGTATATTATCTTTTTAAAATTTCAGAGCTTCAGAGTTGCTTCATTTGTACTTATACACAGAGGTCATCTTCATTGTCAGAAAAAGAAAAAGGTCAAAACATTCAAATTAGGATGTCTTAGAGCATCGAAACAAAATGAGAAAGAATTCAACTATGAATGCTTATCAAGTTTTTCATTGTTTTAAGCACCCAAGTCTGAAAATAGAACCTGGTTTGCTTGTTGGTTTATTTTAGGACATTTCATTGGGATATTTATGTGTCAGTTATACTCATGCAGATCTTGGTTGTATGAAACTTAATCTTTCTAAAACTTAAACTTTGCAGGAAATACCTTACATTTGATCACAAAGTCTTTGGCAGAACTTCCGATCAGCAAATTCTGATTATGCATATATGGTAATTCTGCATATATGGATACACACGGTATGATTTACATGTGCAATTTCTGGTTTGTGGTATTTTAGAAAAATGGAACAATAACTCAAATTAAACTCCCATAAGTGCCTGGAGTCAAGGAAAATATGAGAATTTCATAATTCCTTCTCACTTGTTGCCTTTGACTGGTAGAAGTTACAGTACTAACATTAAATCTGTCTCTTCAACTTTTTTATCTGTAGTGGATGCTGAAATTAATTTTAAGTCAGCTGTGAGTTATAGGAGAAACATAAGATGTTCCTTTGTCTCAGGAAGTAAGGTCTTGATAATTTTTCTGGCTCAGTATGTAAAATTTACATTTAAAAAAGGAGTAAAAACCTTAACACCATGACGTGAAACACTTGATATTGTTAGTGACAATGTCTTTCACACACAGTAATTTCCAGGAAAACAGTATCAGGAGAAGCAATCGTTACAAGTTTGTCTTTGTACAGAAATAGATTTACTGTGAGAGTTTAGTGGGCTAAAGCTCACAGCATCCTTGAACACTGTAGCATAGGTAGACCGGGTTGTACATCACCTTGCAACACCACATATGTGTGTCTTACAAGTCTGACTTGTGTGTCTGCTTGCAGAGGAAGAGAGCTCACCAGTAATGGAGTTCTGTCTTGGAATAGTTTTCTAGAGACAGCTCAATAAAGGAATAGATCTAGTTTGTAGATATGTGATGTGGACACTTCTGCAACGTTATCAGAAGGCATCAGCACACTCTGTGTAAGTCACTTCTGTAAAGCCTTCTGTAAAGTAACAACTCATAGGCCATGATGATGGGGTGATGTGGTCAGAACAGCATTTATCTCTGTAAACTTAGGACAAAAACTCACCATACAAGCAGTAATTTTAAATTACTACACTTAAAAGTATCTTCAAAGTAAGTGAATGCAGAAATAAATGTGAATTTCCATCTTGCTTCAAGATAAGCATGATGGAATACTAGTTATAGTAGGATATATTTCTGAATATTATTTCCAAAGGTCAAAAAGGGGGGTTTATGCTTTGTACAGTGTCCAGTAAATGCAGCAAAGAATGGGTGTCAGTATCTTGTTATGAGCAGAAAACTAGGGGTTGTTTAATTCTATAATAAAGAATCTACTTCAGACTGCTTATAGTTATTCTAATGGCTCTGTCTCTGATGACACGCTTTAAAGCTATAGTTGATTGTATTGTAAGATCTTGAGTAATAGGGCAGCAGTTTTATTTTGGCTCATGGATCAGGATGAGAAAAATCAATTTTCTGTCAAGAAGACAGAACTTGTAGTGTAGAAGAAAAAATCTCTAAATACATACATTGGCTTTGTGACAGCAGAAAGTTAAAGAGGAATCAAAACATAGGGACATGCATATTGTATGCCACACTACATAGATGACACATCAGGAAGAGGTTAGTTCCAGTGTCTGCTGAAGCAAAGAAAGTAGAATAACAAAGACAATTGTACTTCAATGTGATGGAGAACAGGGCCATGCCTAATATCTCAATGAAAATGTAATTAAAAAACCACTTTAACTCAATAAAAAAAAATTCCTGCACAATAATGACATCTGCAAGCGATAATTTCCTTTGTGGTTTAATTATTCTTAACTCTTGAACAGTTCATCCTGTTTGCATTTCAGCTTCTGGAGTCTTCCTTGACTTGCGTACTGGAGGGAATATTACTGGTATCACAGCAGGTGGCACTATTTCCTTCATATTCATTCTGAATTTATTTCTTCAGACACAGAACACACAAAAAAGTATTGTATTTCATGAGATCTATGAAACTGTGTTCATTACAAGATCTGTTGGCTGAAGATCAACTTGAGGGTCTCTGAGTCTTATTGTTCCAGTACCTGCCCAGATACTGCTGAACTGGTATGCACAGCTAAGTAATGTGAGACTGAGAGCAAGGACAGCTAGGAAGCGGATTGGAGGCACAAATTGCCTCCTTTCTCCTTTTTTGAGAAAGTATAATGTCCTGGGGTTGCTATTTCTTGGAATAGAAGTGAGAGAAGACAAGTTAGAAAGCACCTGAGGTCCTGCCTTGGTGGGAGATAAAAAAGTCACCTGTCTGGTGTCTTTCATGCAAGCAAGACTAGGAAGCATCTTAAAGGTGTCTTGGTAAAAAAAAGAGTTTTTTCATTGGGGGTTTAGAGAGCTGTCATCTCATAATTTGCTGTCTAAAGCTAGAGTTTATTGCAAAACCAAATTTTTCCACAGTGCACCAGTCCTGGCTTTACTTTATGTCTTCCATCTGGATGAAAAACTCTTAAGGCCAGAAATGCTTGTGTTGCATGTTTAAAAATGCCTAACTATCCTACACCCTAAAATACTGAAGCCTTGACGCTAAAAGGCACAGTATGGAGTTTTTCGCGTGACTGATACAAACTTTGTACCTTGCCATGGCAAATTCAGCCCATCCTGAGGGGTAGGAATAACTCCGACCATACCATGACAAGATAAGCAGGACTTATGGTAAGTAGGATAAATGTCTTTTTAGGACTAGGAGCTTCTATTCTGTTTGATATGTGCAAGTGTTTTGTTAATTAATTACATGAAAACTTGATTAAACTTTCTCTTTTTTTGTCCTAAAGCTGTGTCTATGACCATAGGAGATTAAATGTGTGGTGGTTATCTAAGAAGAGACTTCTACACAAGGGTGAGGCATCTGGTATCATTAGAAAAAAACTGCATTTTCAGAATTTAATCATTTCATTTAACAGTTTCCCATTTGCATTTTCCATACTTATCTTTATTGATAATGAGAGGTAAAGAATGGATTACATCAAATTATTGAAATTAAATATTTCAAAATTTTACATTATTTATGTTCAGAACCAAGTAGCGGATTAAACAACCAGGCCAAGATGTGTCTGAGGTTTTACCTTTCCTACCAAGGCCTTCTGCTTTCCCTGTGACTTCTACATGAATTAATTTAGCTATATTTTCTTCCTTCAACTTGATAAATATATTGCTCTGGAAAAGAGAGAGAAAATTAATTAAGATGACAGTTATGAGCCCATTCTAAGGTAATTGTGTTGAGTTGTTATTAAGTGAGGTGAGGCCTTGAGCTAGTATACTCTGGAGTTATTTTTGTGTAGACCTTTTTTCGGTTGTCAAAAAGAAATTGGTGATTTTGTTTGCTTTGAAAAAGAAAAATTTATGAGAATTATAACGTCTATTGTATCACAGGTTTCTACTGTCTGTCAAAGTCTGCACTCTGGTACAAATATTTTTCAGTGGATAAAGCCAATCTGAAAGCATCTAGAAAGTGATGTTGAAAAAATTCTGCTTCTAATCAACAGGCTGACTTTGCAAGCACCCACTGAATTAATTTTCTTAAGAATACATTCGAACTGAAAGTTGTGTGTTATGGAGACTTGAATTTTGTCTATAGGTCTAGCTGCATGCAGAGTCATCAGTCTTAATAAAAAGGAAAATTTTAAAATCAGAGCAATTTAGCTTCTGTGCATGAAGACATAGTCGGCTACTGCGACATAGTATAGAATAAAAATAATTTAATTCGGCCAAATGTTGTACAAATGATGTTTTGTGTTCCATGAGTTATACAATGATTAAGAGTTATCAACTTTTATGAATGTAAAAGCCTGTATATCAGTGCACACTTGGCTCCCAAAATCCAAGTCAGTCAGCTTTAGCAGCCGTGAGGATGAGAAGTTGGGGAGTTGCCCTCTGGAGAAGGGGCTGAGGTAGCACCAGCGCTTGCTTCAGTGTGGTTTGCTACACCCTGATGACTCAAGTGGATTGACTCTTTTGCCTGTCCTTTTTACTGGGAATTAACCATGTAGCCTCAGTTTAGAAGCATGCTTAATTCACAAAATGTCATATTGGGTTCTTCCCTTGTCACAGTGGGCACAGCAGCAGTGACAGATGACACAGCCTTATTGTCAGTTGCTCCTTGAGGCAGCTGGAGCTAACAGAGCACAGTGATAAGGGTCAAAATCTGCTTAGGAGAAGTTCTTTTATTTTGCTTGTCACACTTCTGTACTCCCTAGGGCTGGGCTAAGAAAAATGGTAATGACTCAGTGACAGAGAGATTAGGGCTGTTAAATGAGGCAGTGTGCATCACCTCCAACAATTTATAGCAATGTCTTCAGTCCAAAATGGAGTACTTAAGCTGAGTGGTTTAGGACAGGTGAGAACAAACACCTCCTAATTAAATACACTGGCCACTGCACTGCTGGAGTCACTGCTGAACAGTGGAGACTTTCACTCCTTTCCCTAGCATTCTCTTGATGGTTTTTAAAATGGTGTCTTTGCCTAAATCTCTTTGTTCTGTATAATCAGTGGAGGGGGGTGGATGGCCCTGAAATGTGATTTATGTCAACTTTCAACTTACCTCCTTCCACTGGTGACAGGGGAAGTTGAATGACTTAATTAGACTGGACATCTAAAACTGCAGTTGGCAAAGTTAGTAGAGATGGTGGTCTCTGTAAATGACAGCAATCTAGAGAAAATATCAATTTTATCTTAAAAGTAGATGGGATAATTCAATATTTCTGAATTGATCTTTGTAAGGTTAAAAATGACAGGAATGAAAAAGAGGCAGAGGCTCCTAAAAATATGGAGAATACTGCACTGTGATATGGAGAATTTTAAAGAGAATTGGCCAAGCAAACAACTAAAATGTGGAATGAGATTAATCAAGTCATATGCAATCCTGCAGGAGAAAAAACTTAAAATGAAATTATATTAGAAGAGATAAAATGTTTGTGCATTTTATGTGGATGATTGTATTTAAAAAAATAGCAGAGGCTGTAATGAGCAGTAATTTCAATCAGAGCTTCAAAAGCAGTACTTGAGTTGCTGAACAGCAGTTCTAAATATGGTAAACAGTAAAAGAGCCATCTCCTCTACTGTAAAATTAAAAAGGTTCATTGAAGCTAAAGATGCTATGATGACTTGCATCAGCTGAAGAGCTGCCCCATGAAGTTTATCAGTTCCATATTGAAATATAAATTGGAAGGCATGTATAATAATTACTTCAGCTGCTTCCTGTCAGACAATGTTTAAACCTGCATGCTGTATCTAAAGGCTGCCTCATCCAAAAGGGCCTGAGAAGGAAGCCAGGGTGTGGAGGGGAGGCACATCAGAAAAAGAAAAAAAGGGAATTTGTCTATTTTACAGGTGGAAAGACAAACCACTCCCTATTCTCCACAGCACATTTTTAACAGAGTGCTTCAAGCATGGACTTTGATTATACACTAACACATCTATGCTAATCTTCAAACAAATAGTAGTAAAAGCAAAGGATGCAGGCATTAGCATCGGATTTGCCTAAACCACTTAATAATCATGTTGCAGCACTCTGAACAAGCTGCAAGCTTGAGAGTAGGGAGTGACAATAATCAGACATCATTGTCATAGAGGCAGATGCAAGTCTGGAAAGTTACCACAGAATGAATCAGATTAAGCCTTTGCAGCTTGGCTAGTGGAAAAGGATATTGGAGGACATATTGGTGGCTTTTGGCTACAGCAAATGACAAAATTAGTTACTTTTTGCATTACTTCATGACGATTCTCTTCCCTCAGGGAAAAAGGATTTTCTTCATGAATACCTCTTCCCTTACAATGAAGAGACATTGACTTTTACTTCCTCAGTTCTTGACATACACATCTCATCTTTCTGTCTTCAGTCCTACCCTTTACATGCACAATTTGTGGCTTTACATATGTATATATATATGTATACACACATATATATATACATATATACACATATATGGATATAACGTATCTTGCAGTGATCCAGTCTTTACAGAAAACAGAGAGTGGACCTCTCAGATTCCTTAAAGACACAACATTAAGGAAATAAATGAAAAATAATCATAACCCCCTTCCCTGATTAGGATAGTGGAAACAGTTGGTGACATATATCCTTTATATAATTAGTTCATCACTAATTATGGAAAATATTCAATCATTTTGACTTAAAGTTTTCTTTTTTTTGTGATCACAAAGTAATTATAAAATATATGCAGGCAAAAAAAAACCCCACCACTACAATGAAAAGAACACTTGTTCAGATCCTGTACCAATTAAAAAAGAACAGAAAGCTTTTAAAAATTACTTCAGGTAGAGACTTAAACTAAGTACATAAGGGATTTTTTCTTTTTTTATGTTGTTAAGATGCCTTTACATCTATTATTGTTAAATCAGCCTGCGTTGTCAGGGTGCAATAAGACACTTGATAATACGAACAGATTTCTTCGTAATGTTCCTTGGAACATTCACTGGTGAGAACCAAGAAGATACAATGCTGTGAATCTTTGGCACCATGGGTGCATAGTCATCTCTGTACACTGGAAATAGTTCCATCCAATTCTGATTACAAGATCTGGAATGGTACTGGTATCTTCTCTGAATGATGTAATCTTAATGTTGCCATCTTGTGAAAAACATGGAAGGAAGGAGAAACAACTTATCAACTCCTGCCTATTCAAATAAGAAAAAGGCTTTTAGGAGCTGGGAGAAAATGCTGGAGGTGAGCAGCTGAGAGAAATGTGGTTGTGTCTTTCAGAATGTCCTTTTTGTTTGTTTTTTTTTTTTCCCCACCAAGTACTGGATATCTCAGTTGAAGGTGCTGCTCTCTTCCTCACCAGCATGCTCACATACACAAAAATATTTGCATCAGTTTAGAACAGAAGTGTTTACAGTGCAGTATTACATGGATATGTTGCACAGTGCAGGTGTTCCAGAACAGGGAACATGCCACATAAATGGCATCTGTGGCTCTGAGTTTTTAAAGGTGAGCTAAGTAATTCTAGGTACGGTAAAGTATGTTCCTGTTAACAAATACAGGAGTCTGGCTTTATTTCAGTACATCTTCATATTGATCTAATGGAAAACAGATGGCCTATTTATGGAAGTTGAGTATTAAAGGACATTTTCACCCTTATGATGTTCCCACTAATGGGTAAAATGAACCACTTGTATTATCTTAGAGAGCTATCAGCTGCATTAGATACTAGGTATGCTTGATTAACTCTCACTGTATTTGTACCTTATAATATAATATGGCTTCAAATGAAACACAATAAGATGGTGTTTTAAATTTGAGTGCTCCTGCTGGAAGTAACATTATCTTTTTTGCTCTTTTGCTATAGAGTAAATCTGAATAGACTAATTGCTTTTTAAAATCTTTAAAATCCTTATTTTTTTAGTTCTATCAGCTGCATTTAAACACATATTTTTAAGGCAAAGTACCTGACACCATTATTCCTACAGATAATATTACTAATGAAACAGGAGTTCGAGTGTAGTAAGTACTGTATTGCCCATAAAGCAATGAGAAATGCTCTGTGAAAGAAGTGAGATCTCATTTCCAAGTTAAGATATTCTGAACAACTGGACCATTGCTTTAAAAAAAAAAGCTCCATGAATGCATTTTTCATTTATTTCTTTTGCATTGTACAAGAGATAGGAAATGTATTGTAGAATTTTTATAGTGACTATAGTGATCTAGCATTTTTTTTTCTTTTATTAAATAATTACTTAAGCAAAATTCAAATTAAAATGTTTTGCTGCATTTCAAAAGCAGTGGTTTTGGTAGGCCTTTTAGAAAACAAAACTATTGGGCTTTTTTGTTGCTCTTCCTTCTTCTACCTCTCTCATTTGTAGTCTTAAAATCTTAACTTTGCACAGTGTAAATACTTCCATTAGTCAGCTGAACTAATAATAGTTATAAAGGTAAACATGGATGTGATATTTTGGAAGATTTAGAGTACAGTAGTCTTCCAGACAAAAACAAAATAAACCCCTCTGTCATTCAGAGCCATGCATCTTTAAATGTTTTTTAATCTGTTATCTTTTCTAATTCAATTTCTGTCAAATATATTCTGTTTTACTTATATCGATAACACCTTTACGGACTACATCCTCACAGCTTTCTATGCATTTTTCACAAATTTTAATTCTATCTAGGATATTTTCCTGNTTTTCTATATTGCATTCTATCTAGGTAATGAATTGGTCTTTGAATCATAAAGAAGAATGGAAGCTTAACTGAGGCTGATATTCAAAGTATGAAAATATTCTTCTATAGCAGGGCTGGACATTCCTTGATTATACATTCTTGTATTTTCTGTTAATTTTACTATGTTATCTTCAATAAGATAGAGGGTGGATAAAAATGCTTAGGAATTTATCTAATCTACAGTTGTACTTGAAGTCCTTTGATTGTCTTAAAAGCTCTTGATGACCTCTTGCACTTAGTGCATCTACCCAATTTTCGTTCTCTGGTTTCCATGGCTTCCAAGCGTTATTCATTTTGTTTAATAAATATCATTACTGACACTCATCTTTCCAGCAGCTAGAGCAATTTTATCCAAGTGAATCCCACAATAGTTCTGCAGTCTGACTTAATGTGATCCTGAAAATTAATTTCCCATGCAACTTCTGCCATTAGGAGTGAAGTGGTTACATGCTGAACTGATTTTCCTCTGAGTTCTGAACCCCAGAGCTGGCCTCACTTCTGGTCAACATAATTGTAGCCAGGCAGCAATAAAATACGCTTGAAGTGAAGAGCCTTTAAATGTTACAAGATCAATTATATCGGTTGGTCTTTTCTAGGAGCCAGTACTGACATAATCAGACTTGTGAGCTACCATTATTATTATTAGTTGCTGAGAAATGCTTCTTCCGCTGTTCAAAATGAATGCCCCATCTCACAAACTGCAGAACTTTAATGAAAACAAAGCTTATTGCTGCCTTTTACCTCTTTTGTATTGCAGCTGCAGAAATATCTACTGAAATGTATATTGAGGTGAAGACAAAAAGACAGTGTCAGGTGGGAAATATATGTCTATGGGATAGAATTCAGATTCTGCTTGATAAATTTGTGTCTTTGTTGAAGACTTCTTTTTTTCCCAAATAGAGCAAGTCCACAAATTTATTTTAAAAAGTCTGATTGATAAGTATGGGAAGAATAAGTAGAAAATGCAATCCATCCATAGCATGAGAAACAAGTTACATAAATAAGGGTAACTCAATGTAGGTAAATTGCCATAGTCATGTGATCAGGTAATGTTTGAATTACAGGAATGCTGAGTATCAGTCTCCTATTTGACAAGTCTAGGGATTTCTGTACTTCCAAAGACAAACAGTGATGATAAATGGAGTATTTATGTAATTTATGCGTTTGTGTTTAGTAGACTGTTTCTGTTTTAATACATAAAAAGCATTGAAAGGATACTGAAATTCAGGTTCAGCTGGTGTTTTATGTGTACAAAGAAAGTGGGAAAAATCAGAGCATTCCTTACTTTTCATTTTGTTGGCTCAACTTGTTTTTATTTTTCAAAAGGATAGTTCTTTGCAAGACTGATATTTCCAAAGAAAATACGGTGGTTTGATTTGACTGTCTAGTGGCACATTTCACGGCAAAAAACCTAATGAAATGTTGTTTCAAGAAAATTAAAAAGAGAGAGACAAAGGAACCATGTACAGTAAATAATTGTTCTAGGAAAGTCAAGGAGATCTCTAATAACTCAGTTTTACTAACTAAACTAAATATTGGCAGTTTGCTTTGTAAAAGACCGAGTATCTAAAAATAAGAGCTTCACAGGACTATGATTTTAGGTATCCATGGCAATGAGCAGCAATATACATGTGTATAAAATAGTAAATGGTTTGCTCTAAGTAGTCTTTTAAAGTAGTGCTTCAGAATTCCTAGAGTTATTGTACAATATTGACTTTCTCATAGCAATAAATTCACTTTTGGGGTTGCTTGCCACTGTCTGAATACCAATGTGATGTAAATGAAGAACTGACACTCGGTGACTGGCAACCTTATGGCTGCCAGCCTTTCAGTTGGTACCAGCACACAGAATCCCAGTGATTTGTATGCAGTGCTAAATCACTCTATCTACTGCCTAACTGTGCAGCAGATGTATTTGACCATAACGTCTGATAGCATTCAGTAAGCAATTTCATGTTGAACTGTTTACCCAAATGCTTGACTTCTTGGCTCTGCTCACTTGAAAATTCCACAGAAATGAACCGTGGGGCAGCCCTGGACTCTCTTGTCTCTTTGCTTCTAGTTTTAATCTCCTCCACACTAGCAGTGGACCATTAATCCTGAAAGAAAATTTATTTGGTGTCTTAAGAGACGTTGGTTTAGTTCTCTATACCATTACTTCAGCTATGGGCAGGCAAACAAGGATAGGTTCCGCTCTTTTCAAAAGCGCTGTCATTCACCCTGATAAGAGAGTCTGCAGCTTGCAAAAGAATGTATTTGTTTTATATAACTTCTGAAAATAAATAATGGTTTATAAACTAAGATTTCTTTTATAAATTAAGATTTCTGTTTAGATTTTCAGAAGGTTTTTTAAGACATACATGAAAGGGAGTACAGTAAAGATAAATTAATGCAACTGTGTTAATTTAAAAGTAGGGACTGAGATGCTGCACTGAATGGATGAGAAAAACTTTGTGTAACCTAAGGAATAACTCACCTGATTTCTTTTCAATTGTTCATGTTATTTTAATATTATATTCCAGGACTTGAACATCCACAGTAAAGTGCATTACATAACTTCTTACAAATAAAAACAATTCATAACTTCTTGCTTTGTTAGCATGGTGGAGAACAAAGACTATAAGTCTGAACAAAAGTATGAAGTTAATGTTCAAAAGATTGGACAAAATGGAACAAGTTGGAAAAAATGCAGGTCTAAAAGTTTCAGTGGGAATTTTGCCACTATAGAAGAGGATTTGCTATTAATCATCTAATTATACTTTTGCACAGTCTTATCCTTTATCTCTTTTTTCTGCTTCAGTATCTTGGCTCTATCATATAGCTGTCAGGTCTCCTAGGTTGTCTTGGGGAAACATACTGTGAGTTTCTGCAAAGGAGATAAATATGGAGAGCAAAGTCCTCACAACAACATGGGTACAGAGAAGAATGAAAACAGGCATCACTGTTAGAATTTTGCTGCATATCTCATTCCTCTTCTTAGGATGACTCTAGGCAGAAAGATCACACTGCAAACATAAAATAGCCTTTTTAAGCACAGACACTAGCCTCTGAAGTGCTTACAAAAGGGCTATATGCCAGGAAACTGGAATGGAACAACTACTACAAGAATGCTGAACAGTTTTCCTTGTAACAACAAAGACAATGTTAGATTCCAAATAAAACACTTTAACAACCTGCCGAAGTAATAACTATGTTTTCTGTATTGTGCCTTTGGCCACGCTCATCTCTGAGGATTAATCCTGTGTGAGACATAAGGGACAGCTAAAGCTAAAAACCCACTTTTTCTGTTTCAAGAGGGTGTTAGGGGTCTTTCCAGAATCAGGAAAAATGTACAGCCTTTCTATCTAGGATAAGAAGACTTAGGCAATGGATTTCAAGTTCTGAAGAGGGACTCTTCTAGACCATGGTAGCAAAATTTTAAAATTATTCATTCATAAATGTCATTCCCTCCTTAGCTCTGCTAATCAATTAACAATATACTTGCACATTTGTTTGAAAATTTAATTATTTGTAAACACTGCAATGTTTCTCTGCTTTAGTTCCTTTAATAGTGTTGAAAATAGTTAAGATTACTCATTTTTACTTTATAGGCATTCAGAAAATATTTTTTGACAGAAACAGTTTGTATGCTGCTTCGCTGCCCACGGATAGAAGTTATGAGGAACGGTGGCCTAAGGTTCTACACTTCAGTTTCCCCTCTGCAGCTCAGCCACCTACAATAAAAATAAAGGTGCTGAGGAGTGCAGAGTGCTTAAGAAGCCATCTAAACCCTAAGATGCTGATTACTTGTGATTAACCAAAATGGAAACGATACTAGTCTTTTCACTGTAGGTTTAGCTTCCATCCTGCACATCTCTACAGTAATTTTGTTTGAGTAATTGGCAGTATAAAGTTGGGGAAATTTCAGTTTAAATAATTCTGTATTTGCAATTCTATTTATTTCCAAATCTAATGTTGAGGTCATGATGCCTTAGAGGACCTCTTTTTCACTTTAACAGACCATTAGCTGTGAAATCTGCATTCATGTGAGTGAGTCCTGGAGCAGCAAAAGCCTCTGGATGAATTTTGTTTTCTGTAATTGTCCGTCTCAATATATTTTAATGTGAATGTCTGAATATGCAAACACTTATATTTAAATAAGCTACCGACTTTAATTCTATAAAGGAAAAAGGAAAAGGAAAATCAGGCAGACCACCCACCCCACTAATAACTATAAATAAATTGATCAAAACCTTTTCTGCATATTGATTTTTTGCAAAAGCATTATATTTCTGGCTTTTGAAAAATTATTAGTAAAGAAGAGAATGCTATTCATAAACACTAGATTGAGACAAGTGTTTTGAGGTTGTTCTGACTGAGAACAGGCATCTTTACATCCCATAAAAATAGCCATTATTAGTGATTATTTTAAATGGCAGATAACTTTGCTAGTCTGATATAATGGAATGCCAGTTCAATTGTGAAGTTTTGTGATGTGAAGCAGTATGTTTAGGAGACTATTTCACTCTTGACAGTAATAATCCTAAATTAATACATCCTAGCAAGATTCAGAAAATGTGGTTCAAATTTAGTGCTACTTATACTAGTTTTGTAGAACCGAAAGAATTAGCAAATCATGTCATGATTTCAAATTAGTAAAACATATATTTAGGACCAGTTAAAAAATGATTAAAATGTGAAAATGTTATGAAAAGATTACTTTGTGTGTTCAAGCAAAATGAATATTTATTTTACAGAGGTTGAAGACTGGGTGCACGTTTGTTATTTTTTTCCTGAAATATATTCTAACTTATTCTGTATCATAATATCAATCTTAAATGATTTTTTGACAGAAACAGAAGAACAGATTCCCTAGGCTAAGTTCCATTTCCTGCTGTCCCACAGCCGACCCTACAATTCTCACTGAAACATGCTGAAGGAAAGCTCCTCTCACGTGTGAAAGTGGGAGATGGCTGTGGGGTTCATCAGTACATAGTTTTCTCTCCTCTTTGCTATTTCTATCTTCCTTTCTCAGCTGAGAGAAGGTGAAAAACACCTAGCTTTGTAGGCTGGAAAAGGGTATACTGTAGACTGACACAGCTCCAGATAAATGCAGAGGAATGTGAGAGAAAATCAGCTTCTGTAGGCTAGCTAGGCAATCTTACTACAGATTTTAAGAAGTGGCAATACAAAGTATTAATTTTGATAAAAAAAAAAGCTACTTTACCCATCTACTGGGGTGACCTGATAAGTGTGTTTCATGTGGGTTCTCATCTAGGCTTCCTTTTAAGTGATAACTGTTCTTCCATATAAATGCAATGTTAGTATAATGTTCCTCTAATTAGGTTATACATGAATGTTTTTTCTTTGGAGAGACTCATAATGTGTACTGAGACCCATCTACAACTAAGTTTGTCTTTATTAGCTTTTTCTTGAGAGGTTTTTTTACTAGTTTATGACCATTTCTTCCTGTTGCAAAGACAGAAATTTCCTAACTCACATCTCAACAGCAGTTAGGAAAGATTAGCTATGTATCTGTGAATGTACTTATAGAATAGACAAGGTATAAGGATATTAGTGTAGACGTGTGTGCAGAGGAACCCAGCACCAACCAACCTGATTTTCAATTCTGTGGACAGTGTTAATTGCCATGAATGCCACCTCTCAGAGACATGAGGCTCCTATAAGAATGCTTGAGCTTTTTCCTTGTAAAAGCATTTTTTTTTCAAAGACTTTCAAAGTCCTTTCAGAAAGTCGCATAGAAAATGTTTCCCATTTTATGATTTCAGATTTCTTAGTAAAATATGATTGCTTCTGACTATAATATTAAAGTTCTCTGTGGAAGTATCAAGATGCACAATGATTAACCACATCCAAAAAAGGGAGAAAATGAATGACCCGAATATTTATATGAAATATGTATTAGGTTTCCCTTTAAAAGGGGGTAATTTTTGAGATATGCTGCATTGACTTTCTTGTATATCACATTACACTGTATTGTATGTCTCATTACACTGTGTTATCACTTCATGGTATTGTAGTTTGTATGGTGACAGGGAGAGTGTAATGTAATGTGATGATGTACTGTAGCTGTGAAATACTATTAAATTATGACACTCTAGGGATTTAGTAAAATACACCATTTCACTAATCTCAGTTTCAGAATCTGAAGGAGCGTGCTGAGGGAAATACTTGCCTTGAAAGGATTTTCTGAGTTTACTTACCTCATTTGAGACCTGTATGGCTTATTGCTGAAATTGCCATTTCCATAGGATTCTACTATTGGAGTTGATACCTAGACTTTCCTTGTCTACTGCAGTTAATCCCTTAACTGCATGCTGCTAAAGGAGTGGGATCTCTTACCGAGATGGTCATTTAATTTAGAAGATTATGAATGCCTCCACTTGGTGCTTGACCTCATCTATGGCACAAGCTGAGAATTTAAGAGACAGATTGACTTGGGAAGGCTGTGAATACTGGCAATTTAAAACTAACAACAACAAAACCCCCAAAATTCATGCTATGTCTCTGTTTTTGTCAAAAACTGCCAAAGCAAGTCTGTATTCAATTTTTCCTTTATTAAGACCATGGGAGCAGTGCTCTACCAATGTGAAAGTTGAGTGATCCATTGTCCTGTATTACAAAGCATATTTAACCTTTAAAGTGATTCAAAGAATTTTTAATCTGATTATAGAGAAAATGATTACCTTTCTTTTTCTTTTATGAGAACAAATGTATTTCATTGCTCAGGTAGGTTCTTAAGATGTTGTGTATCTATAGCAGATACACAGCTTAGCCAATGGCACATTACTAACAAAATTTTTAATTTTAAATGGCGTGACATGTATTCTCAGATTGGTTGTCATCAGTATTATACAAAGTAGATGTATGCCTTCATAAGCATTTTTTGTGAGGAGTATCTCACTTATTTTTGCTGTTTTCCTGTCATGGGACAGAATAGTTGTAGAGGTTCTGGAATAGAGGTCTTGGGGTAAATATTTTTTTCTTTCATGTAAAAATGGGTAGCCATATGTAGCCTCTATGTATATTTCCTTTGTTTAGTTAGAAAGAACAACTTAAAGCATTTTTGAGATTCTGAAGGTCTCTATCATATCTGATATTTGTTATCTGCAATGCTGTTGTCCAAGTGCTGTGGGAAACAATTAACAATTATACTTTTCCCCTCTTCTCCTCCAGGAGCCAGTTTGTGGAGAAAACAAAGAATGGTACCTTCCCTGCGTTCTGTGAAGTAGATGTCTTCTGCCTTGTTGGAATGACTCTCCAGTACCTTGAACATACTTGAGTAATCAGAATGTAACACGGTGCAGGTGGTTGGTGGAGAGGTCGCCGCATCTTCCCAAAAGCGTTCCTGGCAAGGGATCACTCTGGCAGTGCCGCTTAGCCCGCTAGCAGGCTGACTTTCACACCCGTGCCGATGGAGGCACGAAGCACACGCTCACACTCAAGCTGGATGGCTCATGCCTTACCAGAGGCAAAGAGTCAGGAGGGGTTCCTCGTATAGAGTTCCGAAGGGTTTATTGTCAATCCACAACGAAGGGATCCATGGATGAAGAACCGGAACTGAGGGCAGTGACAAACTTATATAGGGGTACAGAAAGGAGGCGGGCAGAGCACCAGTAACCAATGGTCTGGGGGTACAGGGGCGGAGAGAAGGCGGGGTAATATAACAATAACCAGTGGGGAGAAGGAAGGGGCGGAGTGGGGGACCAGCAAAGGGGAAGGGAGAATTTACTGGATTACAACCGTTTAGGGGGTAAAAGCAGCGTATGGCCAACGGGCCAGCCAGCCAGACCAAATCTGCATAGAACCACAAAGCCTGATGGGGGAGGCTTCTCTCACTCTGAGGCAGGGGGTGATCTTAAACTTTGGAGCTGGCCCACCAACAAGCCTCTCCTGCTCCAGAGCTCCTTGGCCCCTCGGCTTCCACCACCACTGGCTCAGCTACCACAAAAAGAATGCTTCTACTGATGTGTCTCAAAAATCTGTTCCTGGCTTTTCCAAAAGTTATCACACTAGTTCAGGAGAATCACACAGGGATGTGCCCCAATGTAGTATGGTCATGGGTGGCAAGGTGTGTGGGAAAAGATGGGCAGGAATGGTTTTCCAATTGGATAGTGTGGAATTTGAGTATGACAAGTGATATGGCATATGGGGTGGAGATTGTGCTGGTTTTGTCTGGGATAGAGTTATTTTTCTTCATACTAGCAAGTATGGGGCTGTTTTTTGGATTTGTGAGAGAAAGTGTTGTTAACATAAGGAAGTTATAGCTGTTGCTCAGCAGCACTCATACAGAGTCAAGGCCTTTTCTGCCTCTACCCTACCTCAGCAGGGAGCAGGCTGGGGGTGCACAAGGAGTTGGGAGGGGACACAGCTGGGACAGCTCACCCCAACTGACTGAAGGGATGTCCCAGACTGTATGATGTTTTAGCAACAAAAGCTGGACTAAGAAGAAAGAAGAGGAAGGTCATTTGGTGTGATGCTGTTTGTCTTCCCAGGCTGACCATGATGGAGCCCAGCTCTCCTGGCGATGGCTGAACCTGCCAGCCCATGAGAAGTGGTGAATGAATCCCTTGTTTTGCTTTTCTTGTTACTGCACCTTTTGCATTATCTATTAGACTGTCTTTATCTCAATGCACTGAATTTTCTCAGTTTCACTCTTCTGATTCTCTCCCAATCCCTCTGAAGAAGAGTGAGCAGGGGATGCATGGGGCTGAGCTGCTGGCTGGAGTTAAAATATAACAGTAAGGCAGACTAGAAAGGAAGGGCAAAGGCCTTTACACCACCCTTCCCTGTATCTGGATAGCTATAGTGTGGAGAAGTGTTTATATAACAAAGGTACTATGCTGATTTTGATTGTGAATTACACTTCCTTTCATGAAGTAATTAAAGTAAGACAGCAAAAAAACATTCATGGTTTCATTGGAAAGCTTTAATAATAATTTGTATCTTAATTTACTTCTGAAAGCTAATGAGAATCATCAGTTCTTTGTAGTTCTGTATTATAACCATGCCTTTGATTATCTCCTTCATTACCTTCTCATACTACATTATATCTCGATCTATACGTACTAGCCATTTTTTAGATCTTGAATTTGCAACAGCATTTTTTGTCAAAAATTCAGTACAGTAGTAACAACTCTTGCATAACATCTTCTCTGGCCATAGATCTAGTTCACTGGAATTTAGAAATCTTTTTCAGTTCTGATACCTTTTATCAATAGTTACTGATACTGTATTTAGAAATGTTTCAGTTATCTGCTTGACTTCACTTGTGTCCTTTTAAATAAAAATTCTGAAAAACAAGTGTAGCTATTCTTCTACAGCTTCTTTTCAATGAAACTGCACTGCTTGTAATTTCCGTCAGCTTTGATGCTGTTTGTTGTTAAGGAATACATTCAGGGCAGGCAGCTTGGTTTGCAAGATGCAGTGCCAGCTGCAGGGTGAGCTCTGGGTGGAGAAAGACCCAGGCAAGGGGATGTGAACTGCCGACCCTTTGCCTAAGAAGGGCACAGGGACCTGTGGCCCCAGCCAGGTGAATGCACACGGCAGGAGCTGACGACCCCAGACTTTTGCTTGTTTAGACTGTGAGAGTATAAAAGCCCAGGGGCTCCTTTGCTTGGGGTCCCTCCTTGGAGGCACCCAGCTAGAGCTGTTATTTTGTTATTGTTATGGCAGCAGGATTAAATTGTTTTGAGCATCTGGACATTTAAGACTCTGCTGTGGGAAACCTGGGTTCAAGCTGGTGAGGGAACCTGGTGTGACTGTGTGAGCGTGGGGTGTGTAGCGAAGGGGCCTTGGTCTGAGCTCAGGTGATTAAGTGTGACTGCCAGAGGGGCTCCTGGATGGTTGGACAGGGAAGTTTGCTTAACAGCATATGCTAATAGATATACAACACTAATTTATATTTTTATTTCCAGCTGAATTTTGATTTTAGCCCTCTCAGAGCTTTTCTAAAAGTCATGATGTTATGCAAATCTCAAGGTTTGTTTTAAATGCTTGCAGAATTCCAGTTTTTCACACATAAATAATTGAATATGTTTTACTTTTCTATGTGTTCTATCCATTTTTGATGCTGCATTTGTGAACTGGAATTACTTGGTACTTGCAATATACCCTGAGTGATTTCTCTGCTGCTACATTTACATTACCTGTAAACAAAACTTGATCAAGCCAACTCGCTGGTTAGAAGTTGGACAAACACTAATTATTTGGTAATAGAAACCTAGCACAAATGTTGCAGTTGAGATTTCATCTTTTGTGCAGTTTTTTTGGCTTTCCTGCCTTTGTCCCACTCAGTTGTTCCTGAAAAGGGGCAAACAATAGAAACTCAAAATGAGTGATTTAAATCTGTTTTGGACACAGTGCATCTGTTCATGGTTAGTTCATCTATTTACCCCCTAAGAAACTGGAGTTATCCACTTCCAAGGAGATCCTCAACTGATTTAAACATAATGGTCAGGGTTCATTAGAAACCAAATTGTCAGGTTACTGAGAAGCTGTCCACTGAGTACCAAACGACAGAGAAAAGTTTTCTTAATCCCACTAAAACATTGCAGTTTGTTCCTGCATTGCTGAAAAGACTATTAATTATGAGTGCTTTTTATGAACATATGAACTTTTTATTAATGATGGATGATCATCAAAAGGTTAAGCTATGAATAACCATGTTGGAGTTTGCACTAGGCTGATTAGAACAGCAAAACAGATCTGCTTCTGTGCTGCCTGGCTCTTTGTGCAGAGCAGGCTACCGTGACCAGGCGGCACAAACAGGGCCTTGCAGCAGCCCTGCGGTGTGGTCCAGCTCCCAGCCTGCCTTGCTGGGCTGGCAAGGACGCGGCCCCTGAGGGCTTTCTTGGCGGGCAAACGCTGGCAACCTCTAGCCTGGCACCACTGCTCTGACAATGGTGAGGGAGGTGTCCCACGGCACACTGAACAGCTTTCTAAGATATATCTTATACAGCTAAACAGTTTCTAGGGGAAATGGCAATACCCTGACTCAGTTACATTTTAGGGCATCTCAGCTGAGCCTCTGGTATCTCCTGAAAGAAGCAGTAATAGATGGAAAAGCTATTATTGCTACAACAATATCTGTTCACTAATGTCCCTTCAATAGGTTTCAGTAGGCTACCATGGTTTCCTGAAAATAATGTTTAAATCTCATGTATCTTTTCTGCCTTCCTCCATTTTTCTTCTTTTAAATTCAGGCAATCTATTAACAAATGTCTTTATTTTACAAGTGCAAAATTGGAGATGCTGATTATTAATTTTCCAGAAAAATATACATATGTTGCCAGAAAAGAGGCATTTTGTGGTTACTTACAGTAAAAAGACTTTATGAATATATTGCACCTGCTGCTGTACTCCAGTAGAGCCCAGTGTTGGCTGAAAAACCTAAAGAACAATTCTTCTATTTAACGTAAAACAAAATATCAATTATTCAGTTTTATACAAAAGAAAAGATTTAATTTTGAAACTAAAGTTATTTGATGCTGAAGCTGCTACTTGACAAATGATTATTTCTTTCTCTAGTTAGTGTGATCATTAGTAGTCTTGAAATACCATTTCTTCCTACTTTATGATGCACTCCCATTACACTTGAAAGGACCAGAGGTTCTCACTTCTCTGCTTCGCAGCTTCTGCTGAGTGAACAGGCAAAAAAGCAGAGGAGGTAAAGTATTTTGATTGGGCATTTCTGCTGTTACCATAGAGACTCAACTAAATGTACTCCTTAAAATGTCAAACACAGGAAGCAGGAGGGAAATTTCAGTGGAAAAATATCTGAAAAGCATGAAGCTGTTATATTAGCTAAACGCACTGCACCACTCCTTCATTCATTGTAGGTTAAGTAAATCCTGCTTCTGAACTGAAGGGAATGATTTCTTTTCAAATATGGGCTTTCAATTACCTTTGAGATATGAACTCTAATCTCTTTGGTGGAAGATGAAAATTAACTGTATCTACAAATGCCAGTCTTACATGAAGCTTAATTAATTTGGATTTGATTCCTCCTCTCACTTCAGCTTAAAAAAAAGGTAAACACATGAGTAATAATTTTACAATGAGCAGAACACTAGGTGCACCTCTGATTTTATTATGGAGGGTTAAGGATGAGCCAAATACATTTTAGCATCACAGTTTTTTATCACTGATTTTCCCTAGGGGGAGGGGCTTTTAGCAAGGGGTCAGTAAGCAGCGAAGCCAACGTGGCAGTGGGAGTGGGCTGACTTTGCTGCCCAGCAGGGAGATACTGAGAGCCTGTCACTGACAGCCTCTGCCAACCCTCTGTGATCACAGCCTGGCCCACACTTGCCATTACCACCTTTTCTGTCTCCTCTCATTTAAGGAGATTAAGGATGGTTATTTAGAGAAGGGTCCTCACTATCAGCAGCAGCGCTGAACTACGGAACCCTCCCAAAACTGATATCAGATAGCACCGTAACTGTTTTAACAGGAAATAATGTGACCATGATGAAAAGTAAATGTAAGATGAAAATTGTGCATCGCATGGTTTGCAGGAGGATTAATATAAAGTTGCCTAAAAGACCAATGGGGATCAATTTTAGAATTAATGTCCTGTCAGCTCTGCGTAGCTCCGTCATGTAGACTAAAACACTTTGGCTAGATTGGATATATTAGAGTGCAGTATTTATTTTGTGGTCATAAGTATTGGGCTATGGGCCAGGATTCCCAAGTTCTTTAGTCCTTTCCCAGGTTTTGACAAATACATTGCAGAATTTTACTTGACCTTCCTTCCTCTTTGCTTTATCTGTGAAACTACTACCATGGTACCGAGTATGTAAAAATATTCCATATACCTTAGTTCTAATGTTTTAGTAGTTAATCTTGATAATACTTGATTTCTTGGAATTTCTTATATCTGAAAGAATAGCATGCTGCAATGAATTAATAAACATTGGAAAAACTATATATTTTCTCATTTACAAGCCTCATCTACATTATTTCTTTAGTTGGAGGGTAGACTTTTTTCCATGCAAAAAGCTTAAATAAAAAAAAAAAATCAAGATTCCTATGCAATGAAAAACATTTGGTAATATGCTATATTTTAATTATATAAAAGATCTAGTAATAATTATCAGTAAAAACATAAAGCTTTGTTAGTTGTGTGCTATTTTTGCCTCTTCTCTTTTTCAAAGCCCAAATGAGAGATGAAACAAATAAAAGGCAGCAAAAGGAATAACTTTACTCAAAAAATTTTCTTGTAAAGAAAGGTTTCCCAATATATCTCAAAATGCATTTTGAATTTTACCTTTTTTCCAAGTCTTCACATTTCGAATCTCTCTTGTTAAAAGGTATTACTTAGTAGCAGTAATTTTGTTTTACTAAGTGCTCTTCACAGTTATCTTACCAGATTGTCTCAATACATCCATTATGTTGCAATTCTTCTTGATGCATGCTGAAGATGATAAACATAGAAGTTCTTATTTTGACACGGTATCATGTTAGAATAAATAAGAAAGCCATATGAATAAAACCATAAGAAAGGCAACTTTTCAGATATTAAATGCTTGTGATTTTTTTAAGATGTATCACATTAGTGCCCAGACTGAAAACTCTTAATCCGTCCTCAACAAGGAAAATCTGTCACAGCAGTAAAAAAGAATGGCATTTATTAAATTAACAGGAAAATAATAGCAATAATCTAATAATGGGGAATGCCTTGGGAAGTCTTATATGTGGATTTGAATATCCTGATTATATTTGATTTTTTCCACATACATTTAAAGTAGCTTTTAATATGAACTACTTTTATATGTCATCTGTTCTCTATTCTCTAAAAAGTGCTGTGCATCCCTTCATCATAAGAAAGGAGGTCAAGAGATGGACACTTGTTCTGTGACACAGTGCTCAGTCCCTGCCTAAAAGAACAGCTGATAACACAAGATGCTCTACAGGCGTGGGGTAAAAACCACTCATGCCTTTTTCCCCTCAATTTCTGTCAAATTACTAAAAGTAATTTATGAAAATATTAGTTTACTTTCCCAGATATGTCTGCAAATACAATGACTAATTTTGTTGATAAATGGCAGTCTCAGAATTAATGTATTTGAGAACAAGCTCTTTTTATGAGGTAATTGCCTTTAAAAATTCTGCTATTGGCTATCTGACTTAATAAACATGTACGATAACTGGACAATGTTTTAAAATTTAATCAGAGACATAACTTTGGTGCTTACTCTTGCAAAATTGTTTTAAATATTGTGTTTACAGAAATTTAGAAAAAGAAGAAAAAGTTGTACATATCAGGATGTTATTAAACACTAAAGCAGGATTTTTGCTAAAGGACTAGTTTTAACCCTTTCAGAAGGTTAAAGAAATACTTTTAATACCCTTTAAGAAATACTGAATGCCACACAGAAGGAGAATGGTATATTTTTTATTTGGTATAATTAAATGGTATTAGTCCTCATTCTTTATATTCCTGCTGTGACTCTGGAAAATCGCGTGTAAAAGAATATTAGGAAAAAAGCGCTTAAATTTTAAACACATCTTGGGCTGTGTTACTTTTCTTGCTACCATAATGTGAATTTTGTCTTTCATGGCTACTGATCTGTTCTATGTTGCAGCAAAATGCTAATCTAGAAATCAATGGAAACATTTTTCCCATAAAACACAATGCCCTCCAGAGGTTTACTTGGCTCTGTATAGGTCAAAATCTGTGACCTCACAGTATTTGTGAAATACCAGTGGTAACTTCTCAGATTGTCACACCAAAATTGTTTTCAGGTCTCCAAGGAGGGTTCACACTGTAGTGTCAGTAGCAACAAAGGTAAGGGCAACAATTATATGTCAGCTCTATTCTATCTTCAAAGGGGGCATTTTGCCAGTCTGACACGCTGGCTGAAAAAGCCTCACATGTACAAATCTTTGTTTTATTTCTAATTTATTTTTGGAGATGTGGTAGAACCTGAGATGAGTCTATAAAAATAAATAGGATCAGAACAACCATGTAAAACCACCATTGAGATAGTCACAGATAAACTGAAAGGAAGTTCATTTTCTTTCAGCTTTTGGAGCAAAATATATATTCCAGTCTTTTCCCCTGTTTTGCAGTTTCCCATAGTAATAAGGGTTTTTTTACACTGAGAAAGCTGCAACTAAGAAAAATTAAATTGCTTAAATAAAAATAATTGTAAAGCAGTCTAAAGTTTAAGACTGCATGGATTTTTTTTTTATTTATTTTTTTAAATGAAAACCTTTACAGATTTTCTCATTTTTCTCCTTCACAATGTTAAAAAGGATTGTGGAAAAATAAAGAAAGATTTCTCAGGAAAACAGTATTTGATTGACTGATGTTTTTATTCTATGTTTTTAAAAAAAGGTCTTGTCTTTATGTAATGCTGTTAGTAAAAGATTGCTTGTCATATTTGCAGGTATGGAATAATTAGAAAAGAGGACATAAATGAGATTAACATCTTAACAATACTAGGGAGTATTATAATATATTGAAGGAAGGAGAAAACTCCTCAAGGGAGCAGAAAGGTTACAGATAAGGGAAACACAATTAAATTCCATTATAAACTTGCTAGGGAAGAATTAAATGAAATGCACTGTCTGTGAGACTTCCTAGATAGTATCTGGGAAGAAAAAAATAGAGTAACGGGACATCCATGGACGTATCCATGTGTGAATTTTTTTGGGAAAAAATTTGAGAGTCAGAGAGACAGCTTTCAAGAAGAAATAAAGTGCTGAAGGACTAGAATCATGAAGAAACACTGTGAAAGAAATGGCTAGCTTCTCATTGATCTAAACAGAATTTAAGTGTTCAGCTTACAACTTCTGAGCAAATTCAGCTTTGATCCCCTCCACACAGGAAGGAGCCATTGCTCTGACATTGGTTTAAGACAAAAAAAAAGGTTATGCAACTGCTGAAAATGGGTCTACTGAACTGAAGGGTTGTTAGAGCAGAGCACAGATCACTGATGTTCTATATGACCTCAGGGAGACGACTGCCCTATCAAAAAGGATAAGTATGCATACGTAGAAATGACTCATGATACACATTTACACTTTGAACTAATTATTATTTAATCAGTGCCTGATAAAAAAAAATAAAACCTCAGAAGAGGTAATTTCCTTTTGTTTTATTGCGTAAACAAGAGTCATGTAAAGCCAGCTGTGTAAATGTGTATTCTTCTTTCAGGCATGTTATTCTAGGCAGAACTAGGAGCAGTCTCTATTTTTAGAGCTGCCTGATACTCCCTGCTGTGCCAAACTGTCTCTATTATATGAGCTTTGCAAAAATTACCTGTGTTAGTTGAAAATTATTATAGTAAACATCTTCATGAATGTTTCAAAAAAATTTCAGCCATGAAAGTGTAGTTATGATCAAGATGATCATAACGCAGAGAAGTGCCACAATACATTGAAATGCCCTATGCATTTCACTTTCTGAGACTCCATATTTTGCAGCTATTTCTTCTTGTGTCGAATATGACCCTTATGCCATCTTTAATGGTGACTTAAAATTTAACATAGTTGCATACTTTAAACAGTTTATACATTCTCAGTAGAAACTCACCATTGGTATGTTCCCATCAGAACACATCATCACTGTGGGTTCTCTACACTGGATAGTGCTCTACTCAAGCCTGCTCTTACTCTCAGTGCAAGAAAATTGGATATTTTAGGCAAGGCCTATCCCAGTTAAGGGTCCTTTGATGAGCAGAGTGTAACATTTGAAAAGCATACTATTACTGAACAAGCAGAGTACCACATATATGCATGTTGATTTTCTTTACATCACTTGAAATTTCTTCTGACCCAGAGCAGTACGTGCATGTAGCCACAGCACATCTTTCGACTTCTCCACAATGCTGAAAGCAGAGTTATTTATCTTAGGCAGGATTTTCCCACAGTTATGGATTCTGGTCCCTGAATGGAGTTTTTTAAAATCTGGTTTCCTGGTTTTCTGTGGATATATATTAAAACAAGAAGTATACAATGATGCATTCTCTGTCACTGTCAATTTTTTAAAAAAGAAACACTGTTTAATTGAAAAAACCCAGGAATGGGTACTGACCTTTTATGCCAGTCATGCCCCTGAGCATCCACTCAGTGAAGAACTAGAAAATTCACTTGCCCCAGCAGAGACATGCCCTGGGACATTGTCATGCTGCTCAAGTGGTAACATGTAATACAACCAAAGTCCAAAAACATGCAAAAAAGGAAGTGACTTACTAGCCATTTTTTCACCTCCTAAAAGTCTATTGTAAAATTGGGATGATCCAAAAGAAGAGGAACATCCAATACTTGCCTTCTTTTTTTTTTTTTTCCTACCTATTACTACACTTTCCACACTTTTTCCTACTTATTACTACACTTCCACTTTTTTGGTAACATCCTCATTGTAAAAGCTATGTTCATGATTAACTCTCCCAAAAGACACTTGGAGTTTGCTTTATCAAATAAATTAGTACTGGCTGCACAAATTTCAAACACATATAGAGTGAAGGAGAACATTTAAGACAATTGGGTATTTTGGGTCTTTTTTGAATGAACATGGAAAAGAGACAACCATATTCAAAAGGTATAAAGTAAAAGTATTTCGTTTCTTATTCAAATTAAATTCTTATACACTACAAAACAAGGATAATTTTGCTAAAATAGATATTAACATAAAACTCACAAAACAAGCTTGACCTGCTAGAAATGTGCATAGTTGTCAATTTTCAGTGAAGTGCACAAGTTTCTTTGTTGATACAAACAGAAGGTGAAATTTCCAAGTCCATATAAGTATGCTAGAAAAACTTGAAAGTATAACCAAAGTGTAAATCAAACTATTTGGGATGGATGAGAATGTTCTGATCTGACTAATAAAATAAAACTATTCTTTTATGACTTTAAAGCTCCTAAAAGCAATAGGGAGTCTTGAAGTTGATCTCAGAGCACAACTCTGTGAGGTGTTATCTCTGCAAAAGAAAAAGCACTTATCGAAAATTCCTTTGAAGGTTAGAGCTTTTTTCAGCTATAGGTCACAAAGAGCTGAGGTATTAAAGTGCCACACTGATACCAGAAAAAGTCCCTCCATCAGCTCCATTCAGTACAAATTCTTACCTAAAAAAGAAGTAGTTTTATTGAACAATGCAAAAAGAGGATAGGTAGAAGTGGTATAAGTGCACCTTGCTTTCTCTTGGTTATTATCAGGAGCAAAAGACTAGAAAAGGTCACAATAAGATGAGTATCATCTATTTGCTGTAAATTTCAATCATCTGAAAATCTGAGTAAGAGTCTTGTCCTTAGTAATCTAAACTGAAGACTGATTATGTTCAGATTCTAAAAAGTAGAAATAAATGTGCTTCTTGATACTTAATGGTAACAAGAAATCAAAATCCAATATTTGTAAAATACATTTAGCTGTTACTACTCTCTATGTTGTCTGTGTGCAACACTTGGTTGTAGAGGGACAGAACAGTTACTTTGAACCTCTGGTGGATTAGGTTGCTTTATCCAGATGGCGTATGTGAGGAAATTATGGCAGCCAGCAAAATGATCTTCCTATGAGAAAGTAAAGAGAAGAGACACGAGACACAAGGGAATTGGGATTTCATCTCCACGGTGGCTTGGAAATGATAAAAAAACCTGATCTCTCTCATGACTTTGAGACAAATGAAACAGCTGTGCCCCAAAGGCATAAACATGTGGCAGTTTTTACACCAGAAATATGCATAGCTAAGCCTACCAGCTCCCAGCGGAATGGAAAGAGTCCCCTAGGAACCTTGGCTCTACGCTGAATCAGTGCTACTAACAAAATACACAGGCATGGGGCATGGGTGTAGAGAGAGGTGTTACGTGGAGCAATAAAATGTAGGCATTTAGGACTGAAATGAAACCTGAGAGCTTTTTGGTCCCCTGTGGAGACAACACCGCAGAGCACCTCTGAAGTACAGTGCTTCTGCTAGGTAGGTCCTTGTTCCTTTGTCTGGCAGATGTATACAGGACATTTAGTAGCATATGTTCCGGGTGGTGACCGTTGACACAGTCCTGATACTTTGGAACAGATACACAGATCAAAAACATTCTCCTCAATGAAGCAAATCTCACAGCAGATATGTGGAAACATGCAGACCTAACTCCAAAATCACAACCAAGTCAGATTTTCTACCTAAATTCATATTTGGAAGGCTCTGAAAGAGGAAGAATAGTTACCTTTTAAGTGGAAGATGTAAAAAATATGAGCCACATCCGAACTGCGGAACTGCTACACGGTACCTGGATATATTGACAGCATATCAGGATGAGACCTGAATGCGCATCGCGTCATACTTTCTTCCCTCTTCTCCACTGCTTCCTCTTTCCATTGGATAAAAAATGTGGTGACTAGAAAAGGATTTACTGAGCACTCTGGCTGTTCATGAAAACAGATTTATAGGAACACAACATAAAGCATACACAGCCACAGTGCTGCCACTGCTCATGCTCAACTGGTTAATATTTCAGAGGTACTTCCACTAAGAAAAATACATAATAGCATATTATAGTAAAGGTGGAAATAACTGGTCCAAAGTAGATTTTCTACCTGATTAGCATAAATTCCTACAGCCTAACCAAGATCAAAGTTTAATCTTTTCAAAGCTTGTCTTGTATACACACATCTGCTGCACTTGACATTTTAACAACATCTGTTTTCACTTATCTGATGTCTCTATTTCATTCTGCTAATGCTGAGAATATGTTCTTGTGTGCACACAGAATTTTATCTTTATGACTTCCCAAGTCAGTGTGGACATCTGGTGTTCATGATTATTTACTCTGCCTGCTGATTTTGAGGAAGGAAGATGTTACTGTTCAGAAAAGGAAGTTAAGGTATATTAAAGTTTTAACCTCTTTGTTACAGGAGGCAGGTGGTTGTCTAGAGTCATATTTTTGTAGAGTCAACCTTGAATCTTGCTTCTAAGCAAGGATTGCTTGTAGTGAGTTAGACAGGACAGTATATATCCTTAGCATTCCAGTAGGAAAACAAAAAGAGGGCTCAGAAAGGCAGACAGGATTTGAGGCTTACATGTTTCATTAGCTTTCTTCAGTAAAGCCAGACTCATCTTTGATTCTCTGAGATAAAGGCAGGCAATAAATTCGTAGGGATAGTTTCTCTGGCCTAGATGTAAAATAAGTTAAAGCATTTACTTTAAGTTCTGATTTTCAATGTTAACAGTCTCTGCTAATAACTTAGGACAATTTGTATCAGTGTTGTTGATGCAATGCTGATTTAAACAGAACAGGCTCAGAAGGAAAGTTTTTCTTGGCACTAGGAAAATAGGGAAATATTTGTTATATGAGTAGAAAGGGCTTGTGTTTCTCCTATATTTATTGCAAACAATTCTACTACTAAGAGTGCTGTTATTTAAAGGATTGTGTCAGGATAAAGGTGCCCCCATACAAGAGAAAACAGAGAATTTTGGCAGCCCTGAGCATGAATTTATCCTCTCTCCAAACAGCATTAACTTGTACAACCATTTTCCCACAAACTGCAAAATGCTACCTTGTAAGAAATGACTGAAGATCTACAACACACACATATACAGATACACAAAAAAACCCCACTTGTGCAGTAGAAAATGGTACTAATCTTATTCAGACTGCATAGCAAATGCATTGAGTCAGCAAGCACCATTTAATTACAGTATTTTAATGAAACGAAAGAATATTATATTTGGCACTGGGGAAAAGAAATTCTCTTGTTACTCAGATAACCAGCTGACTGTGCATATTCTGGTGACTGGAAGAACCCAAAGGCTCATCTCTCAACCCAAAAGCAGGTTTAACAATAGAATTCGAATATATACATCCAAATTCTCTGTCCCTCCCAAAGAGAACTGTCTCATCTTTACTACCTACTGGGGACACCCCAAGCCTTCTGCAGTCGTCTGATCTGATCATTAGTGTAGCTGCAGTTGTTGTCGTACATTGTATTTTTTGTTGACAAGGGTGTGAGTTATCCCACTGTCAGGCAATGGAATAACTGTGAAGTGCAGTGGATTATTGTAGACTAGTGCTACATGCTATATGTGAAGCTATTCGGTGCTCATACTTAACTTGCTACAACAGAGATTATGATCCTGGATTTGTATGTGGTTAGTAAACAAACAGTGCCTAGACCATCTTACAGCCGTATTTCGCTACACCTGAGTGGTGTTAGCCCTACTTTGACTGGGCATGTTGGTCTAACTGACCTCCAGACATCTAACACAGTTCTGTGATACCTCTGAAAGTAGTAGCAATTTCCTCTCACTCTCAGGGTTGACAGGGTAAGTTACATTCACTTAGAAATACTGTCATTAAACAATGAAGAACTTCACTGATCTACAATATCATTCATGGCGTGAAAATGTGCCATGAAATAGATTATTCAAAATTTACTGCTCTCCAAAATAAAGATGTATGTAAAGATGAAGTGCTGTCAAACCTGCAGCACTTACAGTAGTGTCCTAGTGGTTTTTAGAACTTTTGTTCCCAAGAGTGAATTTTATGACAGATTGTGAAGAACACATTTCATAACATTACACTTTAATGATGCTTCCTGTCTTGATTCAATTTAAGCTAGTTTTTTTTACAGCCCTCCAACTGTATAATAGTGAAAGAATTAAAAGCAAGGTTAAGTAATAGTTCATGTGACTACAGTGTGGTAAATACAAATAGTTTAGATGATTTGCTTTTGAATATTTACAATTATTTTTTTTTTCCCATTCAGATGACCTGGTGAGCAAGAGCAATAGATCTCTTTATTTCTTCATGTTAGACTACATAGGTAGCAATCTTAACTTCAAGACACAAGCTTTCTTGGATGGGCTTAATTTTATATAGTATAAATATTTTAAAGTCAGATGTCTAAATCTAGGATAATTTCCTTAGATATTCTTTGCTGTAAAAAACTACTATTTGCCATCTTCAGAGTTGCACACTTCACCCTAAAATAGATATCTCTCTCATCATGTAATGAAAGGGAGAAATTGTGACAAGTCCAAGGTACAAAATTCTTTAACAACTCAAGGACTTAGGGTTTGAATATGCAGAACAGTTGAAAAAGAATGTTCAAATAGTTAAAACAGCATGTTAATGTATTTTAAAATACCTTCATTTAATGCTTTGTTTATAAATATCATATTAGACAAGGAATGCAGGAACTGCTCCATAGAATCAAACCAAAGTTAAACACATTTTGGCACCCTGTGCTTGGAAGCAACACCAATACTCAGGAAATGTAAGGAGCACTGGGTGATCCACCTTTTAGTCAATTCTCAGTTTCTGGTAATTAGCCATTTATTATCTTCCCACAAAAATTAAACCTGAAGTGTTGTATTAAATATTCACTACAGGCCTAAATGCCTGAAAGATGTATTAAATCCATTTTCTGAATACATTTGCACCTTTGAACTCCAAAATGACTGTAACAAAGAACTCAACACTGCATTCAACACGGTGCTCTGTGAGGAAAACAGTGCTTGTTTACTCTATATCTGATGAACTTTGGATGATAATCCACAATTATAATGTTAAAGTACAGGTAATATGATTCATAACCACTTTTACCATTTCTTTTTAAAAATTATACAGATCTTGATGCTATTTTTCTTCAGTCATACCTTTTTAGACTCAGTTGGATTTTATGTGGGTGAGATAACATATTTCTAATTGTTCTTTGCCATAACATTTTTTCTAGTTCTGCCACAGTCTGGTTTTAAATCACAGATAATATTTTTAATGTAACATTCCAGATTGCAGTTATTCATTCAAGTCATCTATGCATATTATACTTTCCCAGAGATCTGTCCATATTCACTGGAGGCTTTTCTCTGTATACCCAAATTAGAGATTATCACTATAACTAAGTTTTGTAGGTGTTTTTGTTTTCCTTTTGTGTGCATTATTCTATGTTCACTAATTTTACATTTCATATATTATTTCATCCTTGAGTCACTGACTATGGAGAAATCCTCTTGAGATCCTTACAGACACTTTTGATTTTGACTATGTAATTTTGAATTATTTGAAATCATCACTGCCTTGCTATTTATCATGTTTCCAAACATTTAGGCATATATTGAGCAGCCAATGTCCAAATTTAAGAAATTCAAGTGAGAACTTGTTGAAAGCTTTTTGAAAATAGAAATATAATTAGATCATACTTATCCACCTACTCAGTGATACTTTGGAAAAGCAGATAGATTTGAAGGCATATTTTTCCTTTGAAAAGCCCGTATTAACTCCTTATCAATATTCTTTATTTCTATAAAATAAAGAATATTTTAATATTCTTTATCTGTATTTACTAGTTCCTTTCTTTATGCAGGTTTTACCAGTTAGATTGATACATATCAGTCAAATCCTTAGTTTTCACCATTTGAAATATTTTTACCTATTTTTCTCCTTCCATTCCTCTGCCTATTGATTTAAGAAATAGGTTGCACATGGTAGTAAAGATTCCCATAGCTTCATATGAGAGTTCTTTAAAAGTTTGTTGAAAATTATTTTGTTTTATTCAGTTCACTGTACTTGCTTATTTAGACTTTTTTTTCTTAATCCCGCTTAGGAAAAATTCAGTTGGAAGTGCTTCCTCAAATTCATGCTGTAAAATTAAGACCTGATTTAAGAATCTTCTGGATTACCTTTGGCCTGAGCACAATTCTAGAAATTCACTTCTTTATTCTGCAGTTTTCTCATGTGAACTTATGGTATGAGTGTTCCTCATATTCTTCCATTCTCTGCTGATACCTTTCATTCTCAGAAGCCCTATTTTTGATATGTTTGAAAAGATTTTATTTTGAGCCTGTACAACTTTAACATATAGATCCTTGACATGCTTTCTGACCTGACATTACAGGTTTAAATCTGAATTTCCAGGTTTATGCTCTTTTGCGTCTTTCATGGATGCAGCTTGTGGTTTTTTGAGGCCTATTTCCCCCATGAGTAAAGTCCATTTTAAGAATCATATATTCTTCCATTTCAATTTCATAATAATTATATATCTCACATATATTTAGCTTCCCGTTTCAGTGAACTTTGTCAATCTTTTTCTTCCTACAAGACACAGAACTAAAATATATTTTGATGATTGTGTCCACCAAATAACAGCTTGAAGGTTAATCTAAAAAGTGGCCAGTGAATTTTATTGTGCTCTCTAGAATACTACCCCTCATCCCACCCAGCTGTTTGGTTGGAACTTCCAAAGTGTTTCACAGTTCCTTTTCTACATATGGTTTTCTTTGAGGAGAAGTCTGAACATATTGAGAAAGAGGAAGGGGAAGGAAGGTGAAAAGATGTGGGAAGTTTTCTGAGATCTTACAGTACAAATGAAGCTTGAAAGATATGTTTTGAACTAAAGCTAGTGTGATACTCAAGATTAGAGCAGGAGTTGCCTTTTTTTCTTGTGGTATGTCTGAGCCTCCAAGAAAAGGGAAATTATACTGTAAAAAATGTAACACCCACAGCTTGACTTGAATTTTACCCAGTATACATAGGAGTTATTGAAAACTCTAATTATCTTTGTGTTTCAATCTTTGCAGCTCCCTGATTTGTCTTTGTATATCATACTTTATGCCTATAATAGCAAGTTTGAAAGCAAAAAAATCCCAGCATATAGTTATCTGGAGGTTTCTACTTCTTGAATAATGTGTAATAAGTTCTAATTCAACCCAGTTCTTTGTGTGTATGAGATAATTTCAGAAGTACCAATATCCCAGCAGAGCTCTTACTGATATTGCAGAACACACACCTAAGAAGGAATTCTTGTGACATATGAACTAAACTGAACAACCCAGTATTGTCTTCCTCAAGTTGTTCTTACTATCATCAAAGACAACAGACACTACATGAGAAAGTAGAACTGCTTCAGACATGCAGTGCATTTGCTATCATTATTACTATTTAGATTAAAATATTTATTCAATCAATCAAATGAAAACCTCATATTTTTCATTGCAGTCATTAGGGCAGTCTATCAGGATCCTGTAGGAAAACACACATATTCTCTTTTTCAGTGAAAGACACTTGGAATTTCAAACTTTCTATTTTAGCTCACTAATTCTCTTTTATTATTTCTCTGACATCAGCTGTGACTTCATTTGGTTTATTTTGTAATATGTTGCAGATCACACACTTTTTTTATCATTATAAAACCCCAGAGATATTAATCTAGAACCTATGGTGAAGATACATAGTAAGTTTCCACTTTCTTGAACTTAATATTCAATACCATATTTCCTTCAGGAAACAGTGCTGGGTTTTTTTTACTTTAGATGCCTATTATTTCTTTGCTGTTTTACTTTGCTAATTTTTTTGGTGTTTGCCTTGTTGACTTTCCATTTTTGATTCCATATGAAATAAAATTCATTCCCTTCTCCCTCAGAACTATTCAAGAAAATCCAGATCACAGGGCATGTCAAGAATCATTAGAAAGGCAGATTTAATTACAACTAAAAAAAAAATAAAATATTTAAAATACTAAGATTTGGATTTATTTTTTAATAAATATTTAAAATTCCTTTTTGAAACAATAATTTTGCTGAAATGTGCAGTTAATCCTTTTCTAGGACATTTAAAACCAAATATTCACTGGTAAGAAGAGAAGTGAAATTAAAAAATTATGTTACAGTGGCTCTCCATGACCTTACTATGTTAGGTATTAAACTGTGATCCAAGATAGTAGAAAGACCATAAAGGCCTTACAAAGCAAGCCAGTAGTGCCAAGTGAGTCAAACAACGTGAGAGTAAACATGTAACTGGTTTTGTTTGTGTTATAGAACAAGAGAAACACAGAATCATTAAGGCTGGAAAAAAAATCCAAAAGCATTGAATCTGATCTTTTAACAAGCATCACTTTGTCAACTAAACCACAGCCCTAAGCACCACATTCAGTTGTTTCTTGAACACTTCCAGGGACGGTGACTCCACCACCTCCCTGGGAAGGGCATTCTGATGCTTAAACAACCTTTCAGTGAAGAAATTCTTCCTGATGTCCAACCTGAAGCACTCCTGGAACAGCTTAAGGCCATCTCCTTTTGTTCACCAGTTGCCTGATCTGTTAAACCTAACACATCTAAATTATTTGAAACTGACGTTTCTCCTGTTCAGCAAGTATAAATAGTCAATGTTCTTTTGACACCAGCAGAGAAATGAGTCTGACAGAAAACTTAGATATGGATAATGTGAATCTTCATAAACACAGTTTGGGATCACTCCATCCATAAGAAGCAGTGTGAGAAAAAAGTTTTCCAATAGTGCTAAGTAATTTTTTTTAATGTAATAGTAAATTTGGCATAAAAATAAATGGAGTGTCATTTTTAATAAGAAATTCAAACCATTTCCAGTTCCTAATTTCTGTAATCATTTTCTAATTGAGCTAAGGAAAAAGCAACACATGGGGCTTGATTTTCAAAGGGATGATAATGTTTTACGGCATATTTGTTGTAGTATCTCCTACAATATTATGTGAGTACAAAAGGAAGAGAAATAATACATGTGGCTACAAGTGGGAGCTGGTCCAACAGAGATATACTGAACAGAGAAATTTGGTAACAATTATACTATGGCTAAAGTTCAAAACTTTGGGCATTCCTTAAAACAGGTAAAAAATTTTTTTCTTTCTCAGGACTGAATACAGATTCAAGTCTCAGAAGTATAATTTTATTCAAAAAAGTAGACTGGAAGGAAATATATAAATTACATTTTCTTTAGACTCATAGAATACAGTTTAATTCTTAATCCACCACTTACACATAAATGAGTAATATAAGAAAATTATATTATGACATGGAAATCATGAAAATGTTCACTACTCATCCCTGTCCTCTTATATACATAGCACACAGTAAATATTTGAGATAGATATTAAGATGAAAATGTCACTGGAAAATATTGTGAGATAGTCATTGCTTCCAGTTCTGTCTTCCATCAGCCAGATCTTGACCTTTTAATTCTTTTTTTTTTTTCTCCTCAGAAGAACAGTGGCTGCCAGGAAGGCTCCCAGGAAAATTTTTGGGAGACAAGACATTTAGTAGGACCTACTACAGCAGATTAGTGAGAGAGCAAGAGGAAGAAAGATCACCTGTTTCTCAGAGCAACAGAGTGACAGGAAAGAAAGACATTTCAGTCAAAGAATAATAGCAGTACAGTAAGTACAATCTCACTATTCAAAGAAGCATCCAATTACTTGAGGCTGAAGTGACACGTCAGTCTCACATATTTTCCAGAAGCTTCATCTCTTGGTCTCTGATTTACCTCACTTATCTTCTTTTATAGGATCCTATGATCACCAGATTGCTCAGGCTGGAAAGGACTTTGTGATGACTCTAGTTCAACCTCTTGCTCAGCAGTCAGATCTGAGGTGATACCTAATTACTCAGGGCTTTGTCCAGTTCGGTTTTGGGTGGAGGATACAGTACCCAAAGTTGAAGCCTAAGCAGCCTCCCTATATAGTCTTAAATCTCTCTGACTTTGCCCAGCCCTCCTCTTTCTTCCTGAATTCACTGTGGCAGCATGAAAAAAATCCATTTTTCTCTATAGGGTTCAGAAATGGTATAATGTATGTAGCTAGGTAAGTCACAACTGTGTTTCGTAATGTTAAGAGACAGAAAAAGAGTGATTATTGCATTGTGTCAACTCACATTAACAAAGTTGAAGACAGAATTTTTTCAGCCACTTTTAGGCATCTTTATATAAGTTTGTTATTCAAGTTCTCTTTACAAGCAAAGAATACATCATCTCTTGTTCATGTACTGTAGATTATTAAAATGGGTCAGTCTAATTGTCATAGAACATAGAATATTGAGTATATTTTCCAGTTGATATTTTGCTTGAAATTTGCTATGACACTTAACACAAGTTATTTCATGTTTAACTAAAATTTGTGGCCGTTGCTTAGCATAGTTTATAAAAATGAATTTCATTAAGGTTGCAGACCTGCTATTCAATTGCACCTCAATGAAATTTTCCCAAAACAAGAAGGTCAAAGCTACTCCTCTTTTGCCAGTCACATTTGTTTCAGTATGTTTGTTGGTGAGGTCACTTCTGATTCCACCCAACTCTATATTAGATATATGTATATATCCCTATCCGAAAAGTCATGGCAGTCAGAGGAAGTCCTGGCTGACTAGTGAAAGGGAAACATGGTAACCATCCTTAAAAACTGAAGAAAGGAAACCCTTGGGAACTACTGACCTGTCAACCTCACCTCTGTGCCAGGGAACAGATCCTCCTACAACCCCAGGTAAGGCACATGGAGGACAGGGAGGTGATTTGAGACAGCCTGCACAGCTTCACCAAGGGAAAATCTTGTCTGACCCATCTAGTGACTTTCTATGATGAAGTAACTACATCAGTGGATAAGAGAAGAGCTCCAGATGTCATTTATCTGGACTTCTGTCAAGCTTTTGACATGGTCTCCCACAACATCCTTCTCTACAAACTGAAGAGTGATGGTTTCAACACGTGGACTGTTAGGTGGATAAGGAATTGGTCGGACAATCATATCCAGAGGGCAGTGGTAAATGGCTGAGAGTCCTGATGGACTGAGAGTCCTCATCATCAGTGACGACTGGTGTCCCTCAGGGGTCTGTACTGGGACCAGTGTTATTTAATATCTTTAATTTCAGAAATGGAGAAATCACGTGCATCCTCAGCAAATTTGCAGATGTCACCAAGCAGAGTGGTGCTGTCAACCCACCTCAAGGACAGGATGCCATCCAGAGGGACCTGGACAGGCTCAAGAAGTAGGCCCAGGGTGAATCTCATGAGATTTAACAAGACCAAGTGCAAGGTGCTACACCTGGATCAGGGCAACCCCTGGTATCAACACAAGCTGGGGGATGAATAGATCAAGAGCCCTTCCCGGAAGGAGTTGGGGATGCTGGTGGATGAGAGGCTGGACGTAATCTGGCAATGTGGGTTTGTGGCCCAGATAGCCAAATGTTCCTGGGCTGCACCAAAAGCAGTGCGTCCTGCAGGTCAGGGAAGGTGACACTGCCCCTCTACTCTGCTCTGGTAAGATCCCACTTGTAGGGCTGCACCCAGCTCTGGGGTCTCCAGCACAACAAAGACAGGGACCTGTTGGAGCACATCCAGAGGAGGGACTTTAGGATGATCCTGTGAGGAAAGGCTAAGAATATTGGGATTGTTCAGCGTGGGGAAGAGAAGGCTTTGGGGTGACTGAGCACCTGGGGGGAGCCTACAGGAAAGGTGGGGCAAGACTGTTTACAAGAGCAGGTAAGGGCAAATGGGTTCAAAGGGGGAATTGAAATTGAATTGAAAGAGAGTAGGTTTAGATTACATATGAGGGAAACATTCTTTACTGTGAGGCACCATAACAGGTTGCCCAGAGAAATTGTGGCTGCCTCACCCCTGGAATTGTTCAAGGCCAGGCTGGATGGGGCTGAGAGAAACCTGGTCTAGTGGAAGGTGTCCCTGTCCATGTCAGGGGAGTTGGAACTAGATGATCTTCACGGTCCTGTTCCAACTCAAATCATCCTATGATTCTGTGATACGAAAATTGCAAGACAGCTACTACACAGAAAAAATTAAAACATGTCAGTTATTAAGTTTTTTGAGAGTACTGAAGAATTAACTACTCTTTTTGGAAAGAATTTGATGTTTTGCATTTAAAGAGCGATATCTATTATTTCTTATACAGAGATTTTGATGAAGTAGGGAATGTATTCTTAGTTTATTGATTAAGAGTAACTGGTTGATTTCCACATGACATTTATTGTGATTTATCTATGAAATATGTTTATCTGATCGGAAAGAAATGACAATTCTGATACTATTGCTTTGTGGTTAGAATCTAATATGCTGTTACTATTTTGTCAAATTCCTCTTTTGTTTCCCAAGTGCTAATTCAATTGAAATAGTTTGTGAGGCAAATTTTTGAAAATATTTTTCATCTAATATTTCAACACTGTATTGCTGTGCAATTTGCCTGTTAAAATAATTTATATGTCAAGAATATTGTCATTTAAACAAGTGATTGATAATAACTTGTAGACAGCTTTGAGATTAGTGAAGATGAAGACAGTTTAATTGTCAACTAGCCACAACACGAACTTCAAATTAAGCAAGTAGTATGGAAATATTGAAGTTATTTTAGCTAAATTAGTGATAGGAGGAACATAATACAATGCGAGTTTAATCTATTGGGATTTTGTTCATTTGTGCATAAGAATGATTTGAGCCCAAGTTATAAAGACAGCATCTTAGTTGTGAAGGCAGGGAAAACACTTCAGAGGATAGGTGAGTCACCTTGTGACTCATGGTTTCTGTGACCTTTTAAGACACGTCTGCTTGAATGGTACTTTATAGATGATGCACATCTTGCATGCGAAAAAGGGACATTTGAATCTTGATTACATCAATTAACAGAAAAGCAAATGCTTTGATATCCCAGATTTCTTTAACAAAAGGTTGCATAACTCCACCCCCTCCCTCCCCCCCCATAACAACCAAAACAAACCCCAAAACAACCAAAGAAAAAAAAAACTCAAACCCTTACCACTAATAATTTTAAATTTCTGCACTTCAGGGTTTGGACTATATATTTCCTATTCTACAAAAACCACATTATTGTAATTTAATTCCTCTGAGCTAGGAACTTGTCACTACTTTTAATCACTGGTAAATTTAAAAAAATCCAGAAGCTCCCTTATCTCCTCAAGTTTCTATTACTTTTTCTTAAGAACTCTTAGTTTGACATACTTTACTATGTTGAAATTATTATGATTTAAACATTTTGTCCCACAGAGGAGACAGAATAAGAAATATACATATGCAATCAGTTGGCTAGTAAATTGTAACTACAATTAAGCTGCCCTGACTCAATCATTAATTCATAGCCTTATGTACTGAGGCCAGTAACTGGAAATTCTGAAATTTAATGGATGTCTTTAACATATTCAATCCTTAAACACGTTCAATCTCTACCTAAAATGTGAAAGACAAGAATCAAACAAAAGTGTGACTCTACAAATATAGTGAAATATACATTTACTGACAATATAAGAAAGTGCATATTCATTGAGGTTCAGTAAGGACATAGCATTACTTTGTTGTTTTTCTTCTCAGAAATTGAGTGACAATTCCCCTGAGGAAAACAAGGTAGTTCAAAATAACATTTAACAAGCTAGTAAATAAACAGAACTACTGCCTTGCTTCATGTGGAAATTAGTCTATTAGATATGCAGACAACATGATTTCCATGGTTACAAATGACCTGCTAATCTCTCAAATTATCCAGTCATCACGAACAACAAGCCTACTAAATAATTATACTAAAATGCAAGAAGTGATTCCAACAGTATTTTTAAAGTGAAATTCTCTCAGAGAGGAATTTTTTACCAGGTAAAAAGTTGCCTCACTATTTCAATGTAGGCTCAACCATGGCTTTCTTTGAAACAGTTTACCTTTAACACTTTATTTTAAATAACAGCATTTTATCCATCATGCTAATATTGTAGGTAAGAAGAACAGTAATCTATTAGCCAGGATGGGAGGTCTGTTTTATTTGAGTAAAAAGTGGAAACTCATTTAATATAGATTTGAATGTTTCTTGTTGCAAGGACACAAAGTATGTTAACCTGATGCATTTCTATTTCTGGTGTTTTCTATAGCTATTAGTCACAGTTTTCCATGAAGTAAATTATTCTGCTTGCTTACATTGAGTTCAGTTTGTCTAACTGAAGGAAAACAAACAAAAAATCAATGGCATTTGAATGATCACTCTTCATCACATATTACCTACAGATATGTCTTCAGAAATTTGCTCACAATTTTCTAAATCTAATGTAAATCTAAAAGTGTTCTGAAGTGGCAACAGGAAAAGCTCTTTGTGGTCTCTTACGTGAGACAGATATATGTATGCAATGACTGCTATGGAATACATATTTCATCATCAGCATCAGTTTTAATGAAGTGGTAAGTCGGCTTCACTATCTTGACCTAAAGACAGAGCAAAACCATTTGGCTAATGACTGATTCTTTGTATATTACTTTTCATTGTTATTAATCCCAAACGCTTATCAAGATCAGTCCTCCCTTAATGTCTTTACTATAAAACACTGCAACTCCATTAAGCCCATTTTTCCTCTTTTTGGGATCCTTAATCAGCAAACACTTCCACACTTGAGTTATTTTATCAGGAAACTTCCACAACTTTACCACAGGAATGTAATATTTAATGTTTTTAAAGCCTCAGCATCTCCTAATCTTTGCTGTATGAGAAATATTGCTTTCATTTAAAGATACTGATGTTGATACAAACTAAGTTTGTATCCCTTACAAATAAAAAGAGATCGTTCGGTTCTACAGTAAGTTTAGCTCCAAATTTGAAGGAGAGTCAAAGGAAGATGAAATATTTTACCATGTGAAATTCTTGGGGTCTGACTTGAGTGCTGGATAGAACAGTATCAATTTTAAGTGAATTGCCAGCTGATTTCACTGTGATTTAAGATAATGATGAGTTTCTATTTTAACTTGATTGTCTGGACTTCATTTGAATTTCTTTGATTTGCCCTATTTAATAATTGAGGTATTTTTTTAATCAATACCAGAAATACGAGAACTAAAGTCTTTATCTCACATTTTATAACATGATCTTTCTTTTTGCCAGCCTTTATATTTTCCCCCTTTTCAATTTACCTTTTTAAAGTACTTTAAGAGAAAGTACTCTCTTTCCCAGTTTTATTTGGACAATACTACCTTCTATGCGAAATTTTTCACTGTATTCTAGTCAAAACTTGCTCTTGCTTTTTTTTTTTCCCCCCAAAGCAGAATCACATTTTTCCCAAAATGTTAATCTAGCAGATTAGCCTTTTGGTACTGTTTATGACATTATTGTCCTTTTCCCTTAATCCTAGGAACTTTGATCAATCATGTTTTTCTGTGTACTCACCAAAATGAAGGGAAAAAAAACCTGAAAAAAAATAGCACCACATGGCTCCTGTTCTAGTTCTCTAAGTCACCACTGATAAGCTGATCCAAAGTTTGCGATGTGGGGATTCTGTATAATGCCTAACACCATGCTACTCTTACATTTCAGAGAAGACCACATTAATAACTCTGGTAAGGCTGGAAATTACATGTATTTTTATTTCTCTGGACTCATCCAAAGGACTTATTATACTTATGAAACTTACTGCCTGTATTTCAGCTATTTAAATAAACTTTAAAATAGGCTAGATATATAATGTGTTCTTTAACCCTTTGTCCTGAGTCCATATTTCTGACTTTTTCCTACTTAACACAGAAAAGGATATAAATAGTCATTTTACATCTCTAACTGTATTATATCTAATATCTATACCTTCTATATAGTCTATCATACCTTCCATAAATTGTTTTTCTTCTCTGTCATGCAGTTTGAGAGAGGCAATATTTCAATTGTTTCAACTTAAGCTCTATTCACTTTATCTTTGTGTAACGCCCAAGAACTTAATGTACACCTTCTCTATTTCTGTTTCTCATTCCTATTCAGTGATCTTAGCTATTACTGCGAGATGCTGACTTTCACAGTTCTTGGAGCAATGAAGGAAGCTGCTGTTTGATTTTGCAAAAGGGATGCTTTTACTCATCATAGGGTCTGTTTCTGAGAAAGCCATGTCTGATATTCTCAGAACTTAGAGATCTGCTATCTTTCCTCTAGGAGCTATGGTTTAAACTACAACTTTTTAAATTTTTTTTAAGGGACATATTTATTTACTGTTATCTTTTTATCCTAAAGACTGGTTAAGGTAAGGGTCTTTCACTGAAAACCACATTTTTATGCCTAACATCTATAGTAGATTTAATCATAAACAAGGTCACTTCTGACTCAGACTCAGAAATAACATTCTAAAGCTTTCACACAATATTTCAACAGAGGTTTGCCACTCTAAAATCTGGCTCTATAATGTTTCATCTAATCAGTCATCTTCATTTTGACCAACAGTAAGAACACAGCTCTGATTATTCTATTTTTCAGTTATAATGAGGAGATATAAACCAGTTTTACAACGTGCCTAAAAGGAAGATGTAGGGGCTCAATCACTCCTAATGGACTTTTTACCCAAAGTAATTTGATTTCTGTTTGTTTGGTCTCAATCAAAATCCAATTATACACTGCATACAGTAAGAGTACAGCTGTTTGAATTATGTGTGTTTTTAATGTTTTAACGTAAAAGAAAAATGTCTAGAACATGAAGTTCACTGAACTTTCCCACTGAAGAATGCCTAAGAATTACTGAGAGAGGAGGGTGGAAGTCAGAGTTTTAACAATTCATTGAAGCAAAGAGTTGTTTATTACTCTATTTACTTCTAAATGTGAACAAATACTACAACAAAGACATATTCTCTTGTCTACGGAAGGGAAAGAAACTTTATTCTAATTAAAGGTTGGCTAGACTGCTTCCTGTGTTGGTTTAGGAGTTTAGAAAAATGTCTGTGACTGGCACAGAGCCCACAGTTGATAGACAGGTTGCTAGACCAATTAAAGAAGCTGGTAATGCCTCCATGATGGCATATTTAAAGAAGGAGGAAATGCGAGAAGAGCCATTTGTTCCTGCTTCCCCACCGAGGGGAGGCGAGGGAGGGGCCCCTGGGCCTCCTCCCAGAGTGGGCTGCCGGGGCCCCCGTGCAGTGGCCGAGGTTGGGCTCCTGGGAGAGAGCCACCCCAGAGCCGTGAGCAGCCGTGCGGCCAGAAAGCCCCAGCTGAGTCCGGGACCCTGCGATGTAGGTTCATCTGAGGCCGCTGCAGCCCACGCAGCGCCGGCGGGCCCCTGAGGCTGGCGTGGCTCAGCCCAAACTGAGGGAAAAAACGCCACACAGCCAGCAATGAAAGACAGGGCAAGTCTTTCCCCGATGCAGAGTCCCAACAAGATCAACTTCTCAGCTGAAAACTTACAGATACCAACTTTCTTCCAAGTCAGAAAAAAGGGAAAGTGATGCCACGTGAGGAGGCTAACATGGTGGCACCACGGTCAGTGGAGGAAGGGAGAGAGAGGAGGCGCTCCCAGCACCAGAGCTGAAATTCTCCTGCAAGCCGTGGTGAGGACTATAATACAGCAAATTTTTTCCCTATAATTCATGAGATGAGGTACATGGGGGTGTGCAGAAATCCACGCGCAGCCTGTAAAAAAAAGTGCTCATGCCAGAGCCTACAGATGCTGTGAAAGGCTTTTAGAGATTGAAGAAGAGAGCCTTTGCTATCAGGCTGGAATAGCTCGTCCTTAAAAGACTAAAATCCCATGACTATTATGACCCATGATAGCAGTTGTGGGAAGACTGCAAGATTCATGGGAGGGATTTTTCACTGCAGCAGATTTGGGCGGACTGTTGTTTGTGAAGGTTGAAACCACGCTAGAGAAGTTCACAGAGAACTATCTTTTGTGGGAAGAATCCCACGGCACAGCAGAAGAAACTCTTTTCCTTAAGCATACTGAAGAAAGACTCTTAAGAAATGAAACACTGACCAAATCCCCATGTTTTTTTCCCTTGTGCGGGTTGGTGGAAAGAGGGAGGTACTGGAAAAGAAAGGTGTTCTGAAAGCTTGCTTTGCTTGCTCATTATTCTTTTTACTTTTAATTCTGTTAGTAATAAATTTTCTTTATACTGTTTAAGTTTGGACCTGTTTTGCCTTGAAGTTTTTCTGTTTTCCTCAACAATCTTCATTTCACCTGATGAATGTGAAGTTTTAATTTCCCCTTCTCAGCTATAGCAGAGGCACATAAGTGAATAGTTTTCGTGGTGCTTGCCCCTAACCTGCCCCCAACCAGCGTCAAACCACCACACCTACTTAAGGAGAAAGAAAATAAATCTGGGAATTGAAATTTTAAGCTAGTTCATGTATTTTGAAAGACTTCAGAGGAAAGACTGACTATTAAACCAAATATAGTCCACTAAAAGAAAGAAAATACACTGTCTGATTCCTGTATAGTTTATTAAGATAGAGCAATCTAAAGAAAGTCATAGAGGCCTTCTGACACAACCTTAGAATTTTTCTAAAGATTTATCACTGAGTTGTGTATTTTAGATACTAACTGTCAATATTTGCGTATTTACTGAAAGCTGGCTTGAAAAAGGAATAATGTACAGACATAAGAAAACAATGAAACATTCAATCAATTCTATTTTGAAAATTAAGAAAATATGGGCTGGATGAACAGATCATTGGATGGGTTAAATGCTGGTTAGAAGAGGAGGCTGAAAGGGTAGCAGTTGTTGGCTTAATATTTGGTTAGCAGCCAATAACAAATAAACAGCCCAAGCCCAAGGGTCAATGCTGGAAAGATATTATTCAATTCTCATCTGGATTATGAAATGGACTGCACGCGCAGCACCTTTTCAAATGGTACTAAATTAGAGTAAAAAATTGCAGCACCAAGTTACAGAATTCAGTCCACTGGGATCATGATAAAGTTTGTAAGTGGAGCCAGCATAAAATGTGAGAAGTTCAGTAATAAGAGATGAAAAATTATGCAGATGAAGTGATAAAAGAATAAAAATCCCATGAATCTGTACAGCTGGGAAACAACTGACTGAATAACAGGCATGCTGAGAAAGACCCAGGTTATTCACACTTAACTACCAGTGTTCTGCCCTCATGAGAATGCCAAAATCATTGTGGATTGAAAGAGGAAGGGTGTGGTCAGCAGACTGAGGGAAGTTAATGTCTTCCCATTCAGCACTGGGGAGGCAACAAGTTTGCAGATCACAACTACTACTAGGACTCCAATTTAGTTTACTCATCTTCAAACAGGTCAGGCTGGAAATAAACCTTTTCTGTTGTAAATGTTCTTTTCCTTATTTTCTCCCTTTTTCTTCATTTTGACCTGTTTTCCAGATCTGTGTGGGCTAAAAATTAACCAGTCCTGCTTGCGCAGGAGTAAGTGCTACTCTTCATGCACAAAACAGAGAAAGCTTTCAGATTGTGTGGGTTAACAGGCTACCAAACCACAGTATGTGAGGTTCACCCTACACCCACACTTCCTTCTGATGAACAAAGTGCAGAACACTTAATCCATTGATTTATATATATCACCAGGACCCTTCAGGCCTGTGTGGAATGGACATAACATGGGCTAATGATAAGATTAAAAAATTTATCTGCTGCTTTAAGCGTCATTCTCTTCCATACTTTCTTCACAAAATATATGTATATATATTTATATAAATCTTTACTTCATATACTATACATTTTATATAATAGGTACTTTTATTATCAATTATACATATTTTGTTAAATATTTTGTTGCATTATATTTATATATTTATTTATACATATAATATTAGTATACTATTTATATATATTTACATGTCTTTAATTACTTTACTCTTCTAGGGAACACACAAAGGTTTTCAACTGAGAACTACTATCAGGTGAATACTAATGGTTGATGCTAAAGCCTTCTATTTACTAGCAAAATAGCTGGTTTCAAAAATTCTATGGAAGTTTATCTATCAGAGTATCAAAGAAAGAAGGAAGAAGTTGTGACTAGCTTTTTACAAAACTGTGTTTGGCAAGTAAGGTGAAAGCAGATACTACAAAACTAGTGACTTATTCAGTGTCAAAACTTGCACTTTTCCTGGAGCTCAGAACTTTGTAACATCACTTGTAAATTAGCAAGTAATGACCATATGAAAACAGCTTTATTCATTTTTTTCCTCAGTGGATTTTTAGTAGCAGTAAATGATGCAATCCAGTCAAGCCTCCAAAGAGTAGGGGTAGTTTCATACAGAAAAGGTAAGAAATGCAGAATTATCCAGGTTTCATCCTCCCCCTTTTTTCTTAGATATTCTTTGGCTGCAGTCATATAGTGTAAAGTTCTCTATTGTCAGGTTAGATTTGAGTTGATGACCATTTTCACCTTTTAAGTGATGTGCAGTAATCTATACTTAATAAAAAGTTATAGTGACCACCCTGATATTGAAGACACCAGAACAGATCCCTTCTTGGAACACAAAAGCACTGTGCTACTGCCAATGTCATAATGTGGCAGCTACTGAAAAATGTTACACTAAAAGGAATAACCAGTACACCTGCACTAAACTGTTTCAGATTCCTGAGTATAATGCAGCATTAAAATTACATTTTTAAGTACTGGTTTTGGCTGAGGCATCTTGGCAGAAGTCCATTTCAATTAAAAATTTACTGCTAATAATTGCTGAACTAGGAAGGACTGATATTTTTCATGCTGCTTCTGTTTCAACATTCCCTTGCTGTCAGCACTAGCCTTTGTGCTGTTCTAAGGTAATTCCACACTGGGGAGACTGAGGCAAACCATTCAGTCATCAGCTAAAATAGTACCACAGAGTTCTTGGGATTTGGCCCACAGAGTATAATAACTCCTCTGCCTGCCTAAAATTTCACTTGGATTTTTTTATTAAGAAAAACCTTACACTTAAGTGCTCCCTAGTATTGATTGCTTTTCTGTGGTTTTGCATGAGCAGTCTGGTGCAGTGTATTCATGTAATAAGGTGATGAAAGCACATGAAGAGATTACCTTGATTCTTGTTCTTGAAGTTCCTTTTTTTTGAACATCAGATATTGACAGAGTAGAGAAATATGAAAATAAAGTCAGAGAAATTTAGATACAAATACTTATCTTGACATTTGAAGACCCAGTTATCTGCCAATTCCCAGTCAGAAAGGGTTTGTATTGTAAATGCAATGTTTCTCCATGCTATTTTTAAAGGCATAACCAAGGAAAAAGTTTCAATTATTTTTCTTGCAGATCTTCTTCCACAGCCTAAATTCTCTTTTAAGTAACCAAACAAATGAGCACGTGTATCCCTAATCCTTCTTCACAGATAATTTTTGACTTTTGTCCTCCTTTCCTTCTACATCAACCTTTGTGGCACTCTAACAAAGGCTTCTATTCAGCAGTCTTCAGGCTGGTTTGCAGGGTTCAAATTCAGCTGTAGCTTTTTGCAGCTCAGTGCCCACTTTGAATCAGAGTGCAAAAAAGTGACTGTTATGTCTCAGATTTGGGATGCTCTACCCTGACATTCCATTCCATCATCAGTCCATGGCCTCTTGAAAATATTACGGCTTCTCAAAGGTATGTCATGTTAAATGCCAGCATTTCAGATTTGCTTTTCTCAGATGCATTAGCCTGACTTTTCCAAGATAAATTTCCCTTTGTTTTTCTCAGCCTGTGCTTTTATAATAGCTTTGAAGCTTTTGAAGTATTATTTATTTTTTTCAGAAGGTGTTTGTTCATCATTCTGCTTTTTTTTTTAATGAATTTCATTAATGTGATTAGCTTTGATTGATTGACAGTTAAAACTACCTGAAGAAGGAAAAGTCAGAGCTCTGTCCTAGTTTAATACATGATTGCCATCTGAGTATATGACAGCTAGCTGAATAGTGAGCTCCAAAAGACATCTGGAAGATTTGAAAACACTAGTATCTCCATTTTACAGGATGAAAAATAAGCCAGTAGAAAGATTTAGGGAATTTTGGACTGCCTTGATGTGTGCTACGGCATGTAACTATAATGTGGCTAGAATCCAGAGTCATATCCAGAGCCACTGTGACTGTATGGAGTATAAATGTTAAGGCTTTTGAAGGAAGGAGCTGCAGGTGACCTTTGTGGAGGAGGCCATGAAGTGCCCCAGTGCTTGTTTCAACCCAGTCTGACACTGGGCTGAGCAACCCATCACCTGTCAAGACTGCACCCTACAGGAAACACTTTGGTGCATTTTTAAGGAAGAGCAGCTGGCCTAAGGGGCTGGTGGGGCTCTGGATGCTATGGAGACATGCAGAAGGGTACACTTTCAGGAAGACATAGTAGGAAAGATGCTGATGAAGAGACAGCTAAGGGCAAGGCTGGAGATAGTATCCTGGAAAGAGGTGACCCATATTGGCCAAGGGGCACCTCTTGGGTTAGGGACTCTGGCTGTGGGTGACCCTTGTCAGGGAAGGAGCACTGCTAAGGGACTTCAGCCTTTGGAGGACCCACGCTCGGGCATAGAGATGGCTGAGGAACTGTGGCCATGGGTGACCCATGCTGTGACAGACACCCTCAAGGACTGCAGCTATGGAGGACCCACCCTGAGGGAGGGACACCTCTGAAGCGAGTGGGCTGTGGACAACACATGTCAGAGCAGTGGAAAATGAAGAAGCCCAAAGCAGTGGAAGAGACAGAGGCATGGAGCAGCAGACAAAAAGCAATGCATATCCACCCTCCTGTGCTGCCTGTGTTCTCACTACATGAATAGGATATGATAGGATAGATTGTGTGTAGCCCATGTCAAACATGAGAGAAAAGTAGACTAGCAAGGGGTAAAAAAGTAAGTTATGTTTTTTTGTTGGGTCATCCCACCCCAATACCCAAATCAGTGATGAGAAAATGGTGTAAATGAATGATAAATTAAATGAAATAAAATTAACCAAGTTGATGCTGTTTTTTTCATGGTGATGGATAGAAGGGGAGGGGAAGGGAGGGGAGAGGACTGAATGGGAACCTACCTAAGTTATAGGTTGGAATTTGTCAGGAGAAAAATGCTGTACTTAAAACATTCATCATTGCAGAAATTGAGGAGTGTTGGTAATGGGCCTCCTTTTTCAGTCAAGAATCCTTGCACCAAATAGCATTCATGCTATTTAGTATTAGTAACTACTAATACTAGTACTTAGTATTAGCTGCTTAGTTCGTATTGCAAAAGTAGAGTACAAAGGAAGCATGACTTGAAGCTGAGACTAGGTTCTGCTTCTCTTTTTGTAAGTGACTTCTCATGCTAACAAGTTCTGTGGTACTTATCATTGCTCTTTCTCTTGTATGAAGCTTTTTTATTTGCGCATTCTAATAGATTCAAAATAAATTCTACACCAAATACTGAGCAAATAAATTGTGGTACTGACCATATCCAAACTTATGCAAGAATATATAAAGGAAATTAAAAAATGAGTAATATAACATTCCAATGGAGTGCAACATAGTTTTATGCTATAAATTTTCTTGATTAAGAAGCACAGCAAAGAGTGTTGAATGAAATGAAGAAACTTTTTCTTCTTTCCTCATAATGCTTTGGAATGACTTGATGCATAAACACAGAAATTCTGAGTAGTGTCTCAGAGCTGTTCTTTTGAAAATAACCGCATGTGGCTTTCAAATGCTCCATCCACTTTTTCTTGCAGGCAGTGTTCTGCATGGCCTCTGAAAGCTCCACATAATAAAATTAGGATGAAAAAATATAAATGAAGCTGCTGGGTTCATTAAATAGCAAATGGAAAGACAGCTGCCAGGTTGATATATAAGTCAAGTCCTCTGTGTGTGCTGTGATTTGCAAGTAGAATGCTGTTAGTGTGTTAGCTCCTAAGTGTTTCAGTGTCACGTCTCTAAAAGCAGGTAACAAAGCACATTTCTTGTGAAACAATAATATCAAAAGGAAAGTCCACTTAATCTTACACTTCAACAAACGTCACAATTCATCTTCTCTGGAAATGGTGCATTAGTTGTGTTAACCTCTCACAACTGATTGAATCTCCAAAATTGTCATTTCTGGAGTACAAAATTTCACTGTTTTAATGTACAATATTTGGAGGGTTTTTTTCTCATTTTCATAAAATGCATGCAATCTAAGTTTACCATTACTAACCAAGACCTTATTTGATATTAATAAACAAAAAGGACTTGCTGTAGTGTGCGTGTTGTACTTCCAAGATTTTTTTGCGCCTATTGAGTACATCAGTACTGTAACTTTTGGTTATCCCGAGTTATCTTTCCTATGACCCCAGGGAGGGAATATTAAACTTCTGGAGCATGCAGGACCCCCAAACCTACCCAGAGGCATAGTATGCCGTTAGTAGAGCACCACAAGGTTTGGATACCTGCAGGGAGGGATAGAAAGACTTTCAGCTCCCCCAGCAGTCCTGCTTCAATGGCATGCAGGCAAGCTGGGGGGGCACAGTGTTCTACCTAAGCATAGACTAAACACAGCCATACTTACTCTTGACATTTAATTTACTGGGTGTGTCATACAGTGCTGAGGTAATTCTAGTCAGATCAAGCTGCATCTGTTAAACAGAAGTGGTGAAATGTGCTCTGTGAATATGACGGGAAAACATAGTGAGGATTAATGAAAAATAAATTGAATTCTTTTGTTGATTTGGAGGTATTTTTAATTGAATAAAGAAAATAGCATTGAATAGATGATGATCATATGCACTGCTGACCAGTGAGTTTTCTTACATGACTGATGTGGTGGTCTTGGAGATGAAAGCACAGAGACAGGCATTCATACAGCTTCAAGGAATAGTGGGTGATAAGTACTGAATGGTTAGTTTTAATCTAGTTTTGGTTCAAGTCCAGCAGCCTTCAGAAGAAACTCACACAAAAAATACTGGGTTTAGAACAAAGTTCTGTCATCTCTACTTTCTTTCTCAACATTGTAAAGTATTTGAGTGATGTAGAAATATATATATATCAGCAGGTAGGAAACCCACACTTGTGTTCTCCAGATGCTGCATTTATCTAAAGGCTTGTGGGTGATAGGGAAAACTGGTTTGCACAGTGTGTGGGTTGACTCTGGCTGGATGCCAGGTACCCACCAAAGCTGCTCTATCACTGCCTTCCACAAGTAGACAAGGGGGAGAGAATATGACAAAATGTTCATAAGACAAAAGGTTCATAAGGTGAGATAAGAACAGGGAGAGATCACTCATTGGTTCCTGTCACAGGCAAAACAGATCTGACTTTGGGAAATTAACTGAATTGATTACCAATCCAAATCAGAGCGGGATAATGAGAAATAAAACAATTCTTGAAAACTCACAGGTTGTTTCTGCCATCGCTGAGGGAGAGGAGTCCTTCCCTGGCTCTAGTGTGGAGTTCCTCCCAGAGAAGACAGTCCTCCAAGAACTTCTCCAGTGCAAGTCCTTCCCGCGGGCAGCAGTTCTTCATGAACTACTCCAATGTGTCTCCCTTTCCACAAGGTGCAGTCCTTCAAGGACAGGCTATGTGGGTTTCCCACAGGATCATGAGTTCTACCAGCAAACCTGCTCCAGCGAGGGCTCCTCTCTCCACAGATCACAGGTCCCTGCCAGGACTCTGCTGCAGTGTGGGTATCCTATGGGGTCACAGCCTCCTCTCAGGTATCCACCTGCTCTATGGGCTGCAGGTGGGTCTCTGCATCTTTGTGGTCCTCTGTGAAAGGGCACAGCTGCTACACCAGGGTCTTTGCCACGGGTTGCAGAGGAATCTCGTTTCTGGCACCTGGAGCACCTCTGCCACTTCCTTCTCCACTGAACTTGATGTCTGCAGAGTTGTTCTTCTCACATATGGTCACTCTTAGTGCAATTACATCTGTGCAATAATTTTTTTTTTCCTTATTAGATATATTATCACAGAGATGTTACTTCCGTCTCTGATGGGCTCAGCCCTGGACAGCAGCAGGTCCCTCCTGGAGCTGGCTGGCATTGGCTCTGTCAGACATGGGAGAAGTTTCTAAAAACTTCTCACAGAAGCCACCTGTAGTCTCTCCTGCTACCAAAACCCGGCCATGCAAATCCAATACACACATACACTTGCACTGAGAATGTCTCCAAAGCTTTTTCTATTTTAGCTAAAATAAACTGAGACTTCTATCTTTTTGGTACTTTGTAAAGGACAAGAGATGAATGAACTCAGTGCAAAAGTCTCATCTGGAAATGGAAGATAATACTGATCTTATCTGGCTGCTTTTCTCTCTGTTGTTACTATAAAGGAGCTCAAAGACCAAGTGTTATGGTGAAACAGCATTTAGATATCCCAGCTCTGATCTTCAAGACTATTTGGATTCTAGTTTACTAAGATTTTTCTCACTTAAAAGTATAAATGATTAATAAAAGCCTGTCAGTAAATGAACATTTTAAAACATACCTTTTTCTCTCTAGTGCCTATGTTTTTTAGTTCAAATTCAACAGAGCATCTCTGTGAAAAATGTGGCATCATTGTGCAGCATGTCACCAAAGAATAGGACATTTTATGATTTGTTAAACTGCCAGGCTAGGAGCTCAAATCCTTGTAGCTTTAAATAATTTTAATAAGATAAACTTTCTTTAAAATAACTCTTAAAATCAGGATGAATTTTTTAGGTCATTCTGTTATCTGAGGTAACTGCAGATTAGTTCCATTGAATCAAATGAAAAAAAAAAAACTTTTCATTTTAACCGCACTGTCATTATGGATTGTGAGAGTCTGAAGTCATATAAACCAGGAGAGCTAGAGAAAAAACGAAAATGCATTTGGTTTGTTAAATTATAGGAAAATTTGTGACTTTCAGTAAGTTTTCTTAACAGCTGTTCTTCAGTCCTTGCTCTTCTTGAAGGTAATGGAGTATAAAATAATCTCCCATCGAGGACTGACCATGTGAAATGGCAGCAGATGAAGGTGACAGTTTTTAAAACCATTGAAGCACAGGCACTAGTGCAATTTGAGGACTGACATCGACAAATTGCCTGAGGAAAAAAGAGAAGCAAGTTTAAATTATTGCATAATGGAAATTGGGAATAAATAAGCTTGAGCATCTCCTTTCAATAATAAAAATGGGACTATTTTAATATTAATTTTTTTTTCACACTGAGAAAAAAGCACTGACATGCTTGAGTCATGGAATAAATATGGATGTTGAGAAGTCAAGTGATGGTCCATAGTGTGTTTTTCTAGAAATGGTGTCTTAAAGTCTTTCTTCTCCCTGTGCTGTGGAACCACTGAGCTGAGATTCCTATCTGTACTTTGTTCTTACCTCAGCTATATTTGATTTGCATTTGTATTTTAGCATCTTGAAGCAAATTATCAGCCCTTTTAAGCTTATCTTTCATCAAGAGATCTCAAGACTGATAGAAAATTTATTTCAAAGTAAATCTGTGAGGTTTTTACATATATCACTATCAAAAAGATACTTATTTTAGGTAAGCTAAAAAAACCCCAACCCCCAAAAAACTTATTCCTCATTCTAGAGTAAAGCAAACTCCTTTCTTTCATTCTGTTACATTTTGAAGTACTACATCATTATTAAGAAATATTATAAATTATATTCTCCCGTGAGCTTCTTTTCCACCTGAAATCAAGCCTATGAATTCCTTATAGAAGCATAACTCGACATTAACACTATTTCTTGGGTAATTTCAAAGCTTCCTTTAGACTGTGGTACAGAATTCCTGACTAGAAATTGTACTTTTTGTTTAACAGGTTTTGATACAGTTTTTGCTCATTAATTCATCAAATTGATTTTTCAACCCATCTCAGCTGTTAACATGTACAGTATTCTAAACAGTAAGTGCTACAATTTAATTGCATGATACATGAAAAAATATATATTTTTTTGCTTTAAACCAGTGCCTGACTATTACATTTGATGACCCTTAATTCATTCATTGTAGAAAATGGTGAGTTCTCTAAATGAGTAATTTTTTCTACTTTTTTCTCCATCTCATTGATTATTAAATATAACTGTTTTATGACCCACAAATTTTTCACATTTTAAATCTTACAGTTGATTGACTTTGTCCCTGTGCAGAAATTTAAAACCTTTGCTTACCTTTGTAGTTTTTATGGTTTTTTTTTCCTATTATACCCTGCCAATTATCATCTTCAGAAAAAAAAATGCTCAAGTTCAAAATATTTACCCAGTAGACAAATTATGTTTTCTGCTTCTTTTTTTCCAACTCCTCTTCTAATAATTCTGGGTGGTTTTTTCAGTCAATGATGAACACTGGAATTTTGAAGGACCCATTCACCATAAATGTATTGACTTATATTTACTTCAACTTTATTTTTGTCTGGATACAGTTATGCTTGTTTTACTCTGTGTATTATTTCACATTGAATTTTATAGAATCATAGAATGCTAGAGGTTGGAAGGAACCTCAAAATCATCCAGTTCCACCCCCTTTACACGGGCAGGGACACGTTCCACCAGATCTGCTCAAACCCCATCCATCAAACCCTGAACATCTCCAGGATGAGGCAGCCACATCTTCTCTGGGCAACCTGCTACACTGCCTCACTGGACTCACTCCATCAGCTAGTCTTTGAGTTTTTTGAAATTCTCATGCAGCTCTTTTGAGTCAGATTTAATTTTTCTATATCTGTAATATCAACAAATATTGTTATTTCACTGATCTCTCTGTTCACTGTATTAGACACAAATGCATTGAGGAGTACATGTCCCCACACAAACCTCTGAACAACATTTACTTTCTCTGACCATGAGACAAATTTTAGTAGTGCTTATTTAGTTAATTACGTAGCTACGTACATACATTAGCTAGTAAAATACATACATAATTGAAACTTCCATGGTTTAATAAAGCTCATTTAAAAATCTTAACTATCCATAATATTACTGATTTATTGGTTCTTATTCTTTCCGTTTGTTTTAATTTCTGATCTATGCTTGGAAATATTTTCTCAAACTCGTTTCTTTAAAAAGATGTAGCACAAGAACTTCCTAAGTCTCTCTATATAATAAACACAATAATTTTCATCATGGTAAACAATGTGTTGTGTGGCACCTAGTATTTTATTTTCCCCTGACATATAAAAATGAATTTCTCATTGTCCGTTTGGTTTTTCATTTCCAGGACTCTACACTAGTTTTATCTAGAAGGTTCTAATGAAGAACTTAATTTATGTTGGTTTGGAACAGGAGTGCTTTGAGCTAAAAATCAGTTTCAAGACCATTTCCAAAAGGCAGATACTACCTAATATGATGACATTATTAAATATACAGATTTCTCTTCTCTCTGACCTCAGAACACTAACATATTTTCATATGGGCAACTAAATAACTTTCAGCTGGTAATGATTTTCAGCCATTAGTGACCTGGACTGAATCTGAACTTGTGACCTATATGTGTACCCTGGATTCTTAATCATAACTGTAAAGCCCCTCAGATCAAGTCCTTCTCGCTTTCATTTTCCCATTCTTTTTTTACAAAGAGGAGTTTAGTCTGATATTCTGCTTCCCTATTCTATGGTTAGACTTCAATAGACCTAAGTCAGAGTCTTACGTGAGATATAATTTTGAAATTATTTTTTCTTACTTTTTCTGAGAATAGGCTATATCAGGAATCAAATAATAATACAGGTCATGACTGAGGACTGGGCTGAATAATACTGAGCACTTACATAGTGCTTTACATGCTCAAAGAGCTGCACAAACACTATCTAAATAAAACAAATGTGTCTCATTAAGAAATCTGTTCACGTGTACTCTGATGAGACAAACAAGCATGCAAAAATGCATGACAAATTACTTAAATATTTCTCCCTTGCAAAGGGAATTGTGCCTGAAATGTGGTTCATCTTTTCACAATAGAATGTTTGTTTCTTTTTCATTAGTGGAGTAGAGTGAATAGACATCATTTAAGGTGTCTCTTCAGGGTGGGTGAATGTGTTTTGTAAAAAAATAAGTTTGGATTTTTTGACAAATATTCTGCATGGCATTATTATTATGTGAATTAGCAAAGGAAACTTCAGCTTTAGCATTTAGCAGCGTGTGGTAAAGAATTTTAATTTCTTATTTTAAAGGTTAAGTGTTCCTTCAAGCCTACTTGTTACCATTTCCAAACAGAATAAATAGGGAACTTCCTCTAAGAAAGCTATGAGTTCATTTTATAAATATTTTAATAGAAATATGTTGCTTTCACATTCCTATCCCTAAGTGAGCAGTCAAAAATGAATATAAACAATTTTTTTAATATAAAATGGAGATTCTTCAATTCTAAGCATTTTTTTTTTAATTGAATGAAGCATTTGAGCAAACCATGGGCAAATATATAAATCACTGGTAAAGATGTATGTGAGGATTGCTGAGGAATTTTTTACACCTCAACTATTTATTTAAGCTCCATAGTCACCAGCTCTCTGAGGCTGACCTAATGGTACTGCTCATATACAATACAAAACAAGGAGCAATATGTATATCCATGAGAAATTTAAATAATCTTCAGACATCAATGTTCTTATTCTTTTTATGTGACAGTCCCTTCCTCTGGTGGGTAGGGCCGCTCAGACTTTTGAGAAGTCAAGTTTATTTTGATAGATAAAATACTGCTGAGTGACACTCTGTAATTAAAATCATGATAGAAGAGTGAGAGCAACTTTTTTTACTAGTCTGCTTCTCTGGATAATTTTAGGCTCTCAGTAAAGGTTGGTACCTTGGGCAGAAGGACCATTGGAGCTTTTTCCCTAGCAGATGTCATTACCCTTGCTGAGCTTCCAAGCCTTTCCATCCTTTCAGTCACTATACTTAGAAGTCCCTTTGTGTGCACTTGACCCCTTGCTTTCTCATCCAGGTCCTGTAATTTCCTTAGTGGCAAAATATTTTGAAGCCTTTCTTCCTTCCTGCTTTTACACTACTTTTTCCTAGAAGGTAGCAGCTGTCTGCCTAAACAGAATGGAAGCACAGCCTTCATATGCAGCTTGAAATACATGGGAAAGCAAAACACTGCTTAGATCCTGGACATTTCAGACCATATCTGCACAGCTTGGTATTGACAGTCACCCCTCACTCCACCCATTCTACTGCACAGTTTGTTATAAAACATTTCAGGCATTGCTGTGTGGAAGTGAGGCAACTGCCTTTGCACAGCAATGCTGGCTCACAGTGCAGAAGGAAACCCAGAGCACTGTCTTCACTTGATCACACAGGTGAGTATTTCTAGGACTTTGCTAAACAATGAGGGTGCTAAAATACCCTGCAATGACTGCATTTATTTCCCTTATTGCTCCCTAAAAACAAGCAAGTGAACATACAAACACAACATAATCCCAAGGAATTATTAAATAGAAGAGCTCAATCCAGTCAATGATTTGTTCTGGTGAGCGATTTTTATTCTTTACCAGTTTGGCAATATCTTTGAGAAATACTTACCTGTTCAAAAATTGAACTGACTGCACAAAGAGAATACAATACAGAATACAGGTTCCATAGATTTTAGGTTTGTATTATATTTACACATTTTATGTGAAAATATGTCCTCTTTAACTTTATGCACAATTTAGGGAATGGGGCATAAGAAAAAAAAAACAACCCTTTTTTAATATATTTTGCAATAAATTAGTTTCTTTAGTAACTTTTTACGCTGAATTTTGGGGTTCTATTGTTTTATTTTGCTTATGTTTCTCATATATGAGCACATGGTTGCAGCAACTATGTGTGACAACCCAGAATTTTAATTTTCTATTAAAAATACAGACTGGCTCATCTTTTCAGTTTTTTATACAATACAGCCTTGGAAAACAGGCTTGAGATCTCAAATGACAGCTGAAGGGAAAACTTATGGGGTATGATCATATATAAAGGTTCAAACAATCTTCCTTTTGAACACGAGTGCTGTACTATGCAAGCAGCAGATGCTTTATAAATATGCCCTTTTATTTTTCAGTTCTAAAATATAATCTATAAATTGAAGGACAATTCATTCCAGGGAAGTTAAAATTTCACTTATATCAGTCACAACCCCATTGGAACAAAACAAATCTTAGCAGACAAGAAATCAAATAACTCAGTATGAAGTAACAAATCCAAATCAGGGGGTGACACTGAGGAGATCAAGAAAAATATACAACTAAAACATTTCAGAAGCAGAACAGGTAACAGGTGAACAAATAAAGTCTCAGGAAAGCTGCCAAGCATTGAAAAGGGAAACAAAAATTGACTAAATTTGAAGTAATTACAGAATTCAGGTTGGTTTTTTTCCCAGATGAATAATAAATGTTGAAACTACCAGAAATAGTCTGAATAAGAGTAGTAGGACTGTAAGGTAAAACTTGTAAAGGACTTCTTCTAGCAGTGCAATGAAGAGAAATCCACAACTTATGTTCAGAAACTTCACACCAAATATAACTTCTTAACTGATCAGAATTTGACCGGTTGAAAATAAAGGCAAATTTTTTTCCACCACAGTTTTTTTAATCTAAATTTCTACTTCATAAGCCCTCTGTTGTATCTGCCCTTACTGATCTTTCCAGTTCTCAGTAATTATTCTAAGGCTGTATTTACTTATCTGATGCTTGTTTACAGACATGTTTTTTTGTGTTGTTAATATTTTTTCTTGTCACCTCTTAGTTTAATTTATTATTGCATAATTATTTGTCCGATTAACTATAGAATAGAATCACAGAATGTTTCGGGTTGGAAAAGACCTTAAAGATCACCTAGTTCTAACCTCCCTGCCATGAGCAGGGGCACCTTTCCTTAGACCAAGTTTCTCAGACCCTCATCCAACCTGGCCTTGAACAATTCAGGGATGGGGCATTCACAACTTCCCTGAGCAACCTGTTCCGGAGCGTCACCACCTTCACAGTTACAAATTTCTTCCTAATACCTAATCCTAACCTACCCATGTTCAGCTTAAGGCCATTCCCCTTTGCTCTATCACTACCGGCTCTTGTAAAAAATCCCTCACCAGCTCTTGTTGTGGTTTGTAGTTTCTGCGGTGGTGTGGCATGCCACAGCCTGCCCAGGGAGCGCTGCTCTGGCTGGCTGTGGCTCTGCAACGAGATGGGTGATAAAGGAGGTGAGAAGGCTCTTTGCATGGGGCTGGAGAAGGTCTTTATTCCATGGCCCCCAGGAGCCCAGCGCTGGCCCATATGCTGGCCCCCAGATGTCCGGAGCCAGCACATAGCATGGCCAGGCCAGGCAGAGAGGGGCTGCCCCAAGGCAGAGGGAGCTGCTTCTGCCCCAGTGCCGAGAGCGCTATCCCAATGCAGAGAGAGCAAGCACATGGCCTCGACCCTTGGTTTACCTGGAGATGAGGGGGGCAGAGAGAGCACATGGACTACATGGGTGGAGTTGGGGTACCAGGAGACCAATAGGGAGAACCCGAGGGAGTGGTCAGGATTAGGGGCGGGGAGAGCCATGTGGACAGGCAGGCCCTTTAGTAATAACGTGAAATACGACACCACAAGCTCTCTTGTAACCCCCTTTAGGTACTGGAAGGCTCCTCTAAGGTGTGCCCAGAGCCTTCTCTTCTCCAGGATGAACAGCCCCAGCTCTCTCAGCCTGTTTTCATAGGAGAACTGTTCCAGCCCTCTGATCATCTCCACGGCCTCCTCTGGACTCAATCCAACAGTTCCATGTCCTACTTACGCTGGAGGCCCCAGAGCTGGATGCAGCACTCCAGCTGGGGTCTCAAAAAAGCAAAGTAGAGGGACACAATCACCTTCCTTGTCCTGCTGGCCATGCTGTTTTTGTGCAACCCAGGATATGGTTGGCTTTCTACACTTCAAGGTCACATTGTTGGGTCATAAATTTCTAATCAATCAGCACTCCCAAGTCCTTCTCCTCAGGGCTGCCTCTAATCCATTCTCCACCCAGCCGGTGTTTGCATTAAGGATTTCCCTGATCCACATACAGGACCTTACACTTTGCCATGTTGAACTTCATGAGGTTCATGTGAACCTACCTGGCAATGTCACTCTGGATGGAATCCTTTGCCTCCAGTATGTCCACCACATCACATAATTTGGTGTCATGGCCAAACCTCATTTTGTTCTTTCTGGGATGGATATTTAGTTTTCTCCATTTTATGAGAGAGAACTGCACTGCTGAAAAATCTTGTCAGCATGAGCATGAAGGATGTTTATGGCCTTCAGATCAATCATTCATTAAAGCATTTCAGCTATCGCAGTGAGATTTTTGTTGGCACATATAAAACACCAAGTAGTCTATGCAAGAATCTTTAAGCTTACTTACTGCATCCTGTGAGGTTAAATTAATTGCTCTGTGCTGGACTTGTGCAGTATCCTGGGATCTTGTGTACTATAAGTAGAGTGATACGTATTTCATATGTATAATTCCTTATATACAGATCAAAGAGGGGTATTCAACATTTATTTTTAGCAGGTATTAGGACAACTAAAGACTGATTAAAACTTTGTAAATGTGCTTTCAGAGTCTCCTGTCTAAGAGCAATACACCAAAACCAATGATGAAGATATCTGTTTAAATTTTTTTTTATTTTAATAACTTGTCTTTGTTTCAGACAGTACTGTATGTGACAGCATCATTAGAAACATATGTAACTTTGTGTTCTGAGGAGGAAAAAGTAGATAAAATTATTAAATTGTGGGTCAGCTTATATCTGATACCATCTTTTTTTACCACTGATTGCATTTTGTGGCAAGAAATTTCATTACATATGTCAGAATAATTTAAGTAAGATCAGTCATTCCTGAATCAGAACAGCTCAGAAACTTTTTAAAAATCTACCCACATAAAGTTCCTGCATTGGGGTAGGTGCATCAGCAAAAGCATTGCATGACATCTCAGACAAAATCTGGAAATGCCCTATATTGTGATTCAGGTGCTGTCATGAAATTTAATAACTGATTCATATTCAATCCATCTTCCAGCTATATAATTCTATTAGTTTATTCCTATAAAGTTTCCTTATATGTTCTTTAGACAAAAAGCAGATGTCTTTCAGTCATCTCTGGCTACAAAAAGAACCTTGATGACAAAACCCAATCTTAAAACAAAAGAAACACCACCACCCCTCAAAAAGACAAACATTTAGAACACCTGCCACATGTATATTGTTGTTCTATGGTTCTCCTAACCTTTAAATTAATATGCCTCTTTTTAATTTTTGTAATACCATATATTTAGGAAGCTGAGATTTGTGGTTTTTTGTAGGATTTTTTTTTTGTGAACTAGATTAAAATACAATTAGTTTGTCCTGACTCTCAAACTATAGAACTGTAAGACTTTAAAAAATGTAGTGCTCAAGAAGAATTATTATGCACTCCAGGAAATGGCTTGTCTCTTCTGAATTTCAGAATATGAGAGGCATCTTGCTCTTTATATACAACTCTTCTTGGAATAGATGCTAATTTAATCTTTTCCTGATATTCTCTTGCAACAGGTTCCGATAAGAGTAGATGTGATACATAGTAACTAAATATTACTTTGCCCCTAAAGCAGTGCCTGTCATAAGAATACTTTTTACAAACATTCATTAAGTTCCTGGAACATAATGATACTATAATCATTTTACCAGAAAGGGAAAAGAAGGCCAAATGGCAATTCTTCTACTTATGTTGTTCTCCATGTATATGTTCCCCTCCTGTCTCTTTTTTAATCTTTTTTATTATTATTATTTGTGGTTTTTATTTCTTTTCAGAGTTAGCATTGCTAATTAATTTTGTTTTGATCATATAAACGGTCCTATGATCTTCCTCTGGATTTACTGAACTCTGAAGTCTCAGAACTGCAAAGTACTTGAAGAGCACTGTACATCCAGCTGGCCGCTGGTGCTACTGAAAGCTATTTGCCAGCACATTTCTTTGGGGTGTTTGGCCTTCCTATGTATTTTATTCTAGTTCTTTATTTTTTTTTCCATAATACCTTGCACAAATCCCAGGATAGAGTAAATCACTAAACAAGAATCTGGGATATACTCACAATGGGAGTACGTATTAAGAGAACTGCAGATAGAGATTAAAGCTTCTATGAGATAAGTCTTCAGAAAGAGCTTCTCAAAACTGTGGATTAGCTAATACATAAGGGATATAAAGCATGAATTTTCTTTGCCATGTCACTTCATGAAAGTTGTGTCTTTCCTAGCAATACTGAAATTTTTGCTGGGATCTGAATCAATGACTTACCATGAAAAAATATTATACTAATAAATGACAATTTCAATTAGAAATATTCTTTTAATCCCAGGCCATATTAAAAGCAGACTGATATGCTGCCCATTTCACAGTTATGCAGGTTTCCCAGATAGTACTGGAAAATTCTATCTCTTCGAAAGACTTGATGTTGTACCCACATAAGAGAAACGCATTTTCTTTTTGAAGGAAATAAATAACTTTTTCTTGGATAGAAGATGTTTTTCACACCTTCAGTCAAGCAGTAGATATCCTCCAAATTAAAAAAAACCCTCTGTGTGCTTATGGAAGCATTGTGAATGTCCTCCACCTTTGCACTTTTATACCAGGAACAGAGAGACAAGTGCCTGTCTGCTGTTACAGAAACATGGAAGGAGTGGCAGTCTTCAGGGTCAGAGGGACCTTGCCAGCCTGTAGAAGTGGGCCAATATAAGCCTCATAAAGTACAACAAGGCCAAGTGGAAAGTCCTGGATATGAGCCAGAAATGTGAACTTGCATCTTAGAAAGGCAGTCGCAACTTGGGCTGCATCAAAATAATTGTGGCCTGCAGCGGATCAAGGCAGGTGATTTTTCCTCTCCACTCCACTCTCTTGAGACTCCACGTAGAGTACTGCACCCCACTCCGGACTCAACAGTACAAGCAAGTCATAAGCCTCTTAGGGCAGGTCCAGAGGAAGGTTACAGAAATGGTCAGAAGGAGGGATCACCTCTCCTGTGAAGAAAGACTGAGATTGCTGGGAATGTTCAGCCTGGAGAGGAGAAGGTCCTGGGGAAACCATATTGAGGCTTTCCAGCATACAAAAGAGTCTTATAAGAAAGTTGGAGAGAGACTTTTTTTACCAAGGTCTGCAGTGACAAGACAAGGAGCAATGGTTTTAAACTGGAAGAGGGATGAGTTAGATTGAACATAAGGAGGAAATATTTTATGATGACAGTGAGAAGCTGTGGTTGTCACATCACTATAAATGTTGAGGGTTGAATGGGGCTTTTGCCAGCCTGACCTAGTGAACTGTGTCACTGTCCATGGCAAGGGACTTGCAGTAGATCTTTAAAGGTTGAGTCCAACCCAAAACTTTTAATGGTTCTATAAAAATGTAAGCAAATAATTAAAAAGCAGATGTGAGAGTCATGAAGTGAAACACAGTACACTCAAAACAGCTGGAGTTTCAGAAAATTTGAGCACAGTGTTTCAAATGCATGTGCAAATGAAATTCCAATTAAGTGCATGTACATATGAGGATTTGGGTGGGAGATATATTATGTACTTGTGTGGGACAGTACCTAGCATGGTTAGGTCATGGTATGGAGTTGAGTCTTTCAATACTAAATGAGCCTTGTTTACCAGATTATCAGAGAAATGCCGGAATCTGTGGCTATAATGAAAGAATATTCCACCTGATAAGGAAGGTGTGCACCGAGACCAAAGTACTGGTTCTGAAAAACAACTGTTTCCAGTAGTAGAACGGGAAATGGTGATTTTTTGGGTTTTTTTTCCCTCTACAGCTTTATGTCTGCTTGGGGCCAGCTGAGTCTAAAGGTTCATCCAGCTGAACTGGATGGAGATAGCATAAATCCAGTCTAAGGAACCACTGATCAAGGTTTTCAGGACAGCCACTTGATCCTGAAATGCCTGAAGCCCACACGATTTTGACTGAAGTATTTAAATATTTATTAAGGGGAGTTGTTCATTTTAGGATTTGTCTCTGGGGTGGGGGTGGTGGTGGTGGTTATTTGTTGGTTTGTTTACTTTTAATTTAGCTTTTTTAGTCAAAGCCTGTCTCAGGACTGAGAATTTGTGAGTGTTTTCCAGCTCACTCTTTTTCTGTTTAAATGCCTCCCAGCCCAACACAGAAAAGTAGCATGGCAATCAAAAGTTTTAAAAGGAACTTTTGGTTCCAATTTTGGCTAGTTTCAAAATAGCTATTACAGCAAAGGGAGAGGTAGCTCAGTATCCCTTGCAGACCTTTTAAATCAACTGCTTGCATAGTATTACTTGTATTACCAGAGATTGCTTCCTTTATATTGGGTAAAAAAATATTATATACATTCAGCACTATGGAAATTATTTATAAGTGGCATTTTTTCAGTGACAAAATTTTTGAAATGCAGTAAAATATTTTTCTATTTTTTAATTATTCTTCTACCTAAATACGTTCTGTATACTTACTGACTGCTATTTCAAGCAAGATTCCATTTGACATTCATTTAACTAGAGCTCGCACTGAAAATTATGCCTTTCACAGACACATCATGAAATCATCATTTTACCCTTAAGACTATCACATTGGGATGCAGGCCATTTCCACAATCCTAGTGGGTTTTTTTCAGTGTGACTACCCATCTAAATCGAAATATCAGGATAAAGTCTCAAGGAGGGATCTCAGGGTACAGTCCAATGAAAGAACAAGTCAAGAGAACCTTTTATATTTGAATTCTTTGAACAATTCTTCTGCTGCGAAGCATAACACCTAGAGCTGTCTCATCTCACTTTCCTAATTAGTAGTATGGAGTGGAGCACTAGTATGATAGCCTGTTATTTTTGTGTCACGAGCACAGTGCACTATCACAGTTCCAATCACATGGATTGGCAAATATTCCCTTTTCTAGTGGCAGGTCTAGAAACCAGAAAATTCGAGTGTCTACAAATTAAATTCTAAGAGACAATTCAAGTTATAATGCTCTATGTGTCTGTGTTTGAAACTCATAAGCTTCTTGTATGGTGTTTTTTATAAGTCTGTTACAACACCAATTTGTATGTAGAGTGACAATATTAACAGTTCAAATATTTTGGTGAGATAAAAGGAAGTTGATGAAAATTTTCCACCTAGAAGGAATATTCAATATTTTTTCATTGCATCAGTGTCAGAAGATTGATAAAGCTTTTTCTCCTGGCTCAGCCACTTTACTAGGTTTAAATTTACCTCAGGATATGGAAAGTGTGCAAAACAAACCTCGTGTATTTTTATGTAGTAATCAAAATATTCTACCCTTGAGAAATACTCTTTTTCTAAAGGAATGAATGGGAAATTACTTCTCTTTACAGTACAGAAAAAGTGCAGAGGAAGGTTGAGAGAATATATTTGGCTTATTTGGCTGAACTCTAAGCTTGGTATAATTATTAAATGTTTGAAAAATACAAAATAAAACATTGGTTACTGACTCACATCATCAAAATATAGAGAAAAAGGATACCATTTGTGAAATTCGCCTCATATGTCTGGATTTTTTTTTTTTTTTTAATTGTGTTCTGGTCAGTGACTGAATCTACCTGACAAGAACTGTGGGAATATTGTGGAGGGAAACTAACCACTAGATTTGAGAAATTAATGTGGTTATTTTAAGTAATTTTGTTTTCCCAGTGGGCAATATTGACTGCTTCTATTTTTATTTAATAGATACGACAATTTGGCAACAAGGTCTACCTCTTCTCTACGTTCCATAACATTACCTTGAAAGTCTTTTTGCTCAAATGCCTGGCTATTTTTGTGTTTTAACAATGTCTTTATTAGTGAATTATAAGTTCTCATTTGTGAATACAGAGCTTCCTTTTAGTGGCAATAATGGTGATTATTTCTAATTATTAATATATTAAAATGAGGTAATTGTTTTCCAATAAAGCTTCTTGAAACTGCTTGCGGTTTTTTTCCACAAATAATGATTCCTCTAAGGACATTTCTTGTTCTTGAGTGTGTTTTAGTAGGAGAATCTTCTACTCCCATGTCATTGTCCAGGCCTTAAACACATTGTCACAGAAGAAAAACACAGGAATTTCTAGAGAATGTCCATTAGTTTCTAGCCTTGTCCAGAAGAGTAAAAAGTGAGACAAACAAGAAGGAAACAAAAATGTCGCCAAAATTTTAATTTTCCTTCCTCTTATTTGCAGCAATCAGTTGACAAATACTGTTGAAATAAGAGAGAATCTTACAGAGAATAAAGATGCCAGAAATGCCTAAGCATGCTATAGAGTAAAGAGAAGAAAACAAATAAAGCTGGTGAGGAATTTGCTTAATTTTCATCAGGGAAGTCTGGAAAATAGTCTGCATTGTCTGTGACCACACTATTATAAACCTGTGATTGTCTCACACATTATGGGTCCACCAAAGAAGGTTTCTATTTCATTCAGAATATATATAGATATGTATAAAGCTCAGAGTAATAACGCAGAGGTGAATGTCATTGCCTATCAAGTAATTGAAGTTTACAGAAAATACTGATTCTGTGGTATGATTACTGAGAAAGGAAAAAAAAAGTAGCATGAACATAGAATTCCAGTTTTCAAGATAATGTTTGGAAATGTAATGTGTTTGTTTGTTAGCTATTTGCAGGAGATACTTTGATCTTTGTTTCTGCATTTGGATTTTTAAGATCACCCTTTCTATCACTGAGAAGTCCTGCAACCCATATTGCACACAAAGAGTAAAATGTCTGCATTTGCTTTATGACTGTGGGCAATAACACGTGTTCTTTTCGTCAGTAATATCTTCAAGAAAAGCAGCATTTTTTTCTATTACCATTATTTAAGGTTGCAGAATTCTTATGGAAGATCAAAGTGAGATTATTATACAAACCAGTATTAAGATGGTCCTTTTATTCTACTATTTCTCAGAGTTCATTCAAGAAAGAAGGAAATGAAAACATCAATACAGGGATAAGAATATAATTGAACAACTGCGTCATTGAACTTACCTGTACTTAGAGGACCTGTAAAGAGAAATTTATTGCAATGCAGCATATAAGTAACACCATTTTTAACTTCAGCCTTTCTGAGTCATTTGTATACAGAAAGCAGCTTACTCTGGGATGGGTTAGAAAAATTAATAAAGCAAACTAAAGGGGACGGGGGTGAGAGAAAGAAAAGAAAATACAAGGTCATGGAAGACTTCTAGCTGGTATGAGATCAATATAATTTTGTAACTCATTATCCTGACCCCAAAAGATGGTATAAAAATCAACAATGTATTGAAGTAACTACACTTTCCTCAGCAAGATTTATTAGGCAAAGGGGAAAGAGAAGAAGCTAGCTCCTATATCACCAAAGATATCAAATCTTCATTAATGTTGTGAAAACAAGATAATTTATATTTATTTTCAGTGAGCTAGAAAATTCAATAGATGCATAAACCCAGCAATATATGTTTGCTGTAACATCATGCACAGCATATAATTTTTAAGTGATATTTTGCCCCTCCAGATACAATTAATGCAGATTTAGGCACAGTGGTAGAACACAATTTTAAATTTCCTTCCTTTCTTCTGCGTTTGTACCTGAACTTTACTCTTTTGTTTCAAAACAAGTTGCATCCACAAGACCTGTTTTTGCAATATTTGTGAAAACTGAACCACCACTCCAGAAAATAATGAAGGTGGGACAGGATACAGAAAAACCAATCAAAGGACTAGAGGTTAGAGGGCGCAAGAAATATGTATATATTTATACATATAAAAGGCTGTTAAAAAAAAGTGTAGATTTAGGTTTATTAAGAAAAATGATCAGAAATATCATAAGTAATTATGGAAAAAAATCTACTTGATGTGTTTTTCAAAAAAAAATTCAGTATGTCTAAGGAAAACCTTTGCATTTGAAGATCCATGCTATACACATTTACATAGCTTAGTTATTCCTTTGCAGATACATCTAGAATTTACCTAAAATTTTATTCTTATATGAAATATTATTCCTATGTCATTCTTGAAGAAGTGACTCTGGAATAAGACCATGATATGAACCAAACACTTTCCAAGCTTCCTTCAATCATATAAAAATTATCTCCACTCATCTTGCCATTCAGTTATGCTGTAAGTAGAAAGGAGAGCAGAACAGAAAGGTGATACAGAACATCCCATGAATTATGAGATTTACATCTTATGAGATCAAGAAGGGAAGCCATTTTTATGATCAAGAAGATTTCAACTGTCCCCTAAACAACTCTGTTTTTACCAAGAGGAAACTACGAGCTCAAGAAACAGGATCTTTTTCTCAGTTGCTGTGATACACTATTTTCAGCCTGTAAAATACTGAAATATACACTAGACCCTTATAAACGGTCTTCTGACATTATTTTCTCCTTTCTGTAGATGACAGCTATATGTGTGATGTAGAGGAAAGGCAAAAGTATTATTTTAGTGACGTCACAAATCAAAGATATCTGCATAACTCTCTGTGTGGTTTGCATTTTATTTGAACTCTATGAATTCAGCAACTGGTTAAAGCATTATGATTTTATGCATAGATCTCCAAAGGAATTCTTGCTAACTTTCATTCTTGCAGATTTGTCTAATTCATCTTGTTGATTTATCTTACGGAAGAGGAATTTTTTGTCCCGTAATTTTGACCTCACTTAACTTAAAATGTATTTTTCAAGTGCAGACCAAAAAACCCCAGTGGAAGTTTTTCAAATGTACAGCATAATACTGCAAATTTGGAAGGTTTCAAAGAGCCAGGGAAAAACCCTATATACTGAGAATACTTTAGTAGAGGAGTCACATTAAACAAATTGTGAGCCACAATTCAAGGTCAAACAATTATTTATATCTTTTCCCTGTTATTTTTGTGAGTCCTGGTAATACAAGGGAAGTGGTGGAGTCACCATTCCTGGAAGTGTTCAGAAAATAACTGGACATGGCATTTCTTGATATGCTTTAGTGGGCATAGTGGTATTAGGTCAGAGGTTGGACTTGATGATCTTGGAGGACCTTTCCAACCTTAATAATTCTATGATTCCACAAAAGTATCCATTAATTCCCTGATTCACACAATGGCCTTTTCTAGTTTATTTAAAGGGTATATTTGAGCTCTGCATAACTAATGAAAAGACAGAATAGGATTTTGCCATGTGACAAAGCAAGATTATGTCTAGTCTAAACCCATGATTTAATCAACAGTGGACAAAAATTTTGATAAGATTGTTAATTTTAAATGTGGAAGTCTTTTTAAATTTACTTTTTAAAAAATATTTTTAAAACAGCTTTTTAGACTTTTGATTATACCCTACTGATGTGGTTACACACATTCCGAAAAGTAAGCATGCCAAGAAAATTTCAGATTTGGTGTAGGGTGAAAACTGAAAAATTGCCGAGTTGTGATGCACCACAGGTGGAAGGGTTAGGGAAAGGAAGGGAGACAACGTTTATTGTTTGGTCGCTTTCTCAAACACCAAATTAGCAATGTGTACTTGTGGTTCTACCCTCTCCTTTTCCCGTTGAGTGTTACTTTTGTCTCGCAGCAAAAACCAGTCTGTGAACTGCCTGTTCCTGTCTGAAACCAGTCTGTGTTCTGACCTAAAGCAGCTTGTATGTAAAATTCTTTTGGCTGAGGGTCAGGAAAAAAGTAACCATATTCCTAACCTTTCCACCCAAATATCTTCAGAAAGAGCAAAGGGGTTAGCAGACAAAAGCCTTTCAGCACACAGTCATAGTTTAGTTGTTGCTGAACTAGTAAGTATAGGCCTCCACAAAAGAAACTTCCTGCCTCTCTGCAAGTATGTGTTTGAGACACTTGAATACTATTTACCTGTTAAAATAACAAACCACAGGTAATTCTTATTTCTTTGTAGGTAGATATGATAGGAAAGCTTGGGCACTAGCAAAAGGTAAATATTAAAGATTATTTGATTGTAACATGACAAAGAGTTCACCTGAGTATCAAATGCCAGACAATTCCTGAATTTCAGATTAAATGAGCAAATTTTGTTTCTAAGTTCCTAAATATTGTGGCAGCATGACTCACAAGTCAAGAGAGAAAACAAGAAAATTTGAATAGGTCTGCTGAATTTTAGTGCAGTGAAGCCCAAAATTGTTGAATTTCCATTTTTCATTGTTAAAAATCTTTGCCCTGATTCATTATGTATTTTTCTATACTCCCTTTTGGCAGTTCCATTTTCTTTCTAACACTCACAAAACCTTTTCACTACCTAATAAGGAAAAGAATGGACCCCATTATTGGATTTTAATCCAACATATCTGTACAAGAAATTGGTCTTCATGTGGTAAGTATCCCTTATATTTTTAAAAGCAGCTTAATAGTACTCTTCTGAAAAGCAGAATTTCTATTTTGGTTATAATGGGAGTAGGTACATTTTGAATTATTAACTTATCAGTGGAATAAAGTTAGCATTGATTTAAAATACCAATTTACTAGCTGTGGAGAAAAATAATGCTGGGAAAATTAATGATGGAAAAAACATTCAGGATTTATGTTAGCTGGGGTTATAAAAACATACCAAAAATTAATAGGTCTGATTGCTTTTTCTTATTGAAGCTCTCTGTGTGGGTTCTCAGTGGGATTCTGAGCAGTTGTTATGAGTTGCAGTGTTTAAGTGTTGAGATTTTATTCACAGACAAAGTGAACAGTGAAGTTCTCCTGTTTGACAAGCGAAAGAATTGGGGTATAGAGAATTTTACTTGCAGGAAGCTAACCAATAATTATTCATGCATTATATGGTGCATTTTCCTTATTTGGTAGGAAGAGGAACACTTCCATTAAGTTCACTCTTAGGTACAGTAGGATTTTTTAAATAAGAGATATATCCAATAGTGAGCAGAAAATGGTTATTGTAACTGATACCAAGCAAAGTCCTGTAATTCTTTGTGAGGTTCGTTTTGTATTTCTTATTTACCAGACTCATATTTTTTAAAAAATCAATATAGCTAAGTAATTAAATTAATAGAAAAATAAAACTATATGAAAAATTAATTAAATTGCAATACCTTGAAGAATATACTGTAGTATCTTCTTACTTGAAGATATTAATTCAACATGCTGGCATTTCATAGACCATCAGTCAGGTCTGAGCAATACTTCCAAATGTAAAATATATTCGGTAAAGCTAGCCAGACTGTTACTGAGGTTCATACTTATCGCCAGCTGCAACTTCTTTTCTAGTTAATGAATCATCCACAATCTGATTTTTTTTCTGGGAACATGTCTGTTAGTTTTTGGGTATGCCCAGAATACTTTCAACAAGAAATGTGGAAGTGTAATAATGTTTTGACTTTTAATGAAGGAGTGTAATATACACAGCTTAGAATGGCTTGTTCTCTTTTATTTTGGTGTGTTTTCTCATACATTTGGCCTGTGTCCTTTCGGCTACAAAATACTTTAAATAACGTGGACAATAAAATCGTAATGGAAAACCTGAAGCTAAATTTGATACATGAGTTTGACTTCTACTGTTCTCCTTTCAGGTTTTAGCCAAATTTTATGGGATCTTATGACTCCGACACTGATTTCTGAATGTGCATTATCTCAATACAGTGACACTAGTCACTACCAAGAGTTTAGGTTAAACAGCGTTCAAAACGTGGCTTGTGAGAGATTACAACCACTGTACGCTGCACAATAGACAGTTTCCTCTGACTACTTATCTATGAGTTTTGCTATCAGTTGGTTGCCTTTAAATTATGATTCCCTAAGTTTTGAGCAATAGCAAGAATGTTTTCTTTTTCTTTCTTTCTTTCTTTCTTTCTTTCTTTCTTTCTTTCTTTCTTTCTTTCTTTCTTTCTTTCTTTCTTTCTTTCTTTCTTTCTTTCCTTCCTTCCTTCCTTCCTTCCTTCCTTCCTTCCTTCCTTCTTTTTTTTTTTCCAGAGTAGGGAGAACTTTCTGTGCTTCATTTTTGACATTGCATCACTGTATTTCAAAATGCAATACTGGATTGAAGACCTGATGGCCCCAAGGTTTAATTGAAGTCTCCTGAACTCATCTCAAATGACAAGTTGGCCTCTTTGCAGAGAAGAATAAAATCAATATTTTAAAAAAAAGAATGTACTGTACTTTATTCTGGAAAGTACATTCTGGAACTTTTTCCAAGTAAAGTTTATAAAAAATTAATGTTAGATAACCTTTTTGAGGAAAGGAGCCCAAGGGTATATGTATTAAACCCTCTTTTCTAAGTGTGTCACTTGACAGGCTGTGCTCTCTAGTTGGCTAAAAGGTGTTTTAATTAGAGAAAAAAAGAAGTTAGAATGGAAAGAAAATATGTAAGGATGAAAAAACTGAATTCATTTCATAGTTTATTTTGGGAAGCATGCCCAGTTCAAGATGAATGCTGAGGTAAAGAGAGTGAGAAAATAGTAGTTTAAAATAGTTTTTGTGTATGAATAAAAAGTTAAGCATTGTAGATTTGTCTTTTATCACACTTTAGACCAGCATGTCCTGGTCAAAACTTCCTGTGCATCCTTGGAGAAATATAGGGATGCTAAGCAGATGCTGACTACCTGTCACTAGTGGGGTTCCATAGAGCTCCGTCTTAGGCTCTGTGCTCTTCAACAACTTCAGAAAGGACTTCGATGCAGAACTTGAAGAGACACTAAACAAGTTTGCTAGTGATACAAAATTGGGAGAAGCTGTTGACTCCTTTGAAGACCAAAAGGCCTTTCAGAGAGTCCTTGATAAATTACAGGGCTGGGAAATCATTAATTGTAAAAGCTTAACAAGTACGAGTGCTGGATTCTGCACCTGGAAATGTACAACCCTTGGATGTATGTACAGACTGGGGGATGAGATGCTGGAAAGCAGTGCTGTGGAAAGGGACCTTAGGATCCTGGTAGACAGAAAGTTGAACGTGGGTCAGCAGTGCCCTGGCAGTCAAGAGGGCCACCTGTGTCCTGGGGGCATCAAGTACTGCATCACCAGCCAGGCAAGGGAGGGGATTGTCTCGCTCTGCTCTGCACTGATGTGTCCTCACCTCATGTCTTGTGTGTAGTTTTGAGTGTCACAATATAGGAAAGAGTTAAAGCCATTAGAGTGTGTCCAAAGGAGGACAACGAAGATGGTGAAGGGTCTAGAGGAGAAGCCATATGAGGAGAAGCTGAGGTCACTTGGTCTGTTCAGCCTGGAGAAGAGGAGACTGAGGGGAGGCCTCATTGCAGTCTACAACCTCCTTGTGAGGGGAAGAGGAGGGGCAGACACTGATCTCTTTTCTCTAGTGACCACTGAGCGGAATGAAAGGAATGGCCTGAGGTTGTGTCAGCAGAGGTTTAGGTTGGATATCAGGAAAAGATTCTTCACCCCGAGGGTGACGGGGCACTGGAACAGGCTCCCCAAGGAAATGCTCATAGCACCAGCCTGACAGAGTTCAAGAAGCGTTTGAACAATGCTCTCAGGCACATGGTGTGCTTCTTGTGGCTGTCTTGTGCAGGTCCAGGAGTTGGACTCGATGATCCATGTGAGTCTTGTGCAACTCGGAATATTCTGTGATTCATTATAGGGGTGGGATCAGGAACACAGCTTGCAGTTGGAGCTGTATTTAGTGACATATGTGAAGGGGATGTGAGGGTTGTGAAGAATAATAAGAAGGGCCAGAAAAGGAAGATGGAAGAAAACTTTCACCTCCTGGTTGGAGCTGGTGGCAACCAACATGGGAAAGGCTGAGGTATTCAACAATTCTTTTTGCCTCAGTTTTCAGTGGTAATATCTCTTTCCACATCTAAAGCTCTGAACTTCAGCAAGCTTATGTCAAACTTTTCATCCATCTATACTCCCAAATCCTTCTTGGTAAGGCTGCTCACAATTCAATGAAATGGAAGTTTATCTTCCATTCAATACTCATGTCTGGATTGCCCCATTTGAGATGCAGGACTTTGCACTTCGTCTGCTTGAACCAAATGAGGTTCCCACAGGCTCAATTCTTCAGCTTGATAGATCCCTCTGGATGGCATCCTGGCATCTCATCCTTTCAGGCATGTCAACTGCACCATTCAACTTTCTGTTACCTGCAGACTTGCTGAGGATGCACTCACTCTCACTGTATGTGGCTTTGAAAAAGGCTTTAAGCAGTACTGATCCCAGTGTGGACTCCTGGAGGACACTACTTGTCCCATGATCTCCATTTGGGCATTGGCCTCCATCAAATCCTTTCCAAATACTTTTCTTCATTATTTGAAGCAGACACACTCCTTATGATTAACCTCTGATAAATCACCGAGTTTGCAACTCTCTCCCCTCCAGTTTTTAAAAATGCTTTGGGATAGCTGAAGTGCTTACATTGCAAAAATTAATATTCACAAAGGAAAAAAAAAACCAGCTGTTTTTGTAGTGATGTCTGTAATCTTCAGTCATGTTTTAGATGTTTTGGCAGAAGGACAAGTAGTGTAATTCTGTGCACCTGTACCATTTACATCTCTTCTGCTGAGTGAAGGGATACAGGATGAGACATTAAAGTCTATTTGAAGTATGACTGACAAAGACTTTAACATTACCACTTATCCAAGTTAATCTGCTGATTGTTCTTACAACTGACATAACTCTTGGCATAATTGATTACAGGTCTATATACAATATATATTAAAAATATCCTGGTGACTGACTTAATGAAGTATGATTTTTAAAAGAATGAGATTTATCCAATTTTAGCTAAACTTGAAATAAAACTTCACTAACACATACAGGAGATGTTCCAGTTTTAGCCATTGTACTCAGAAAAATTAGTTAGCATTGTTTGTAAAGCTTTACAAAGCTTCAAATTGGCTACCTTATATTAGAAATGTTTTTTATTGAACTATTGGGCTCAAATGGAATCTCTAGTCTCTCACTCTAGTATTTCCTCATTAAAAGCAGCTTTCTGTTTATCCAAACTTCTGTGAATAAGGAAGCAGCTTCATTCACATTTCCTGGACAGTCCTTCCTTAATGTGCATGTCATATTAGTGTATGGTATTTCCTGGATATTCGACTTGTATATGTGAATATAAAAGGAGAAGAGGAAATATAGCCACAGAAGAGGCTAGACCTTAGGGTACCATTGGCAAAATGAATGAGAAGAGGCACAGAACAAAATTAAAGGTGAGAGAAAGGAGACAAGAAAGAAAAACAAAAAAACATGTCGGAGATATGAGGGACTGAAACAGATGGAAGAAAGAAAATAATTAAATCTAAGCACAAGAGGAGGAAAAGCACACAGCTGTGATGAAAAAGACAATAGCAAATATAACTTGAAAGGGAAGAAAGGAGGTATATATGTCTGGGAAAAAGAAAAACTACACGAAAGGAGATCAGGCTTTAGGATTAGTAGATTCAATTTTTTTTATTCCAATCCCTGTGTTTAGTCCTTTGGCAGATTTTCCATAATTGTGTTCACTTGGAAAAAAAAAGAATAGCTATACGATACTCTAAGGAGTTGACTCATTACATTATATGTCAATTCAAAAGTATACTCCTTGGGAGTATACGCTGTATACTTTCTTGGTGGTGCAACAGTAAAGTTTTCAGAACATTCAGTAAAGTGACAGTTCCTGTGAATATATTTTTCTAGTTTTATAAGAAATTAAGGGAGATTGTTTTTAGTGATATTCTTTTCATTGAACAAAAATGCAAGCCTTAAAGACTTTCATTGTTCCATTTCTTTATCAGTGTCCATGACATATTAAACCAGAATTTTTAAATAAGTAGATTTTGCACACTTTAAAGAATCAAAAAGATTTTTGGCAGGCATTTGTTTGCCGAAAGATAGTTTGAAAAAACATGAACTTTACCATCACCAGTTGCACTTAGTCATTTAATTTAGAAGGCGTTCTGTCAGTGAAAAGAAAAATTGTATTTACAGCTTTGTCACCTGGTAGTCACTTTCTTCTGAATGGAAGAAGTAATAAACAAGTAATTATTATGTAGTAATATCTAAATAGGACCTAGATCTCTTTTTGTATTTTCTGATTCATGAATAGATTGATTTAGTTTAAAAGAAAAACAGCAGAGAAAAACAAAAATACCCAGAAAAAATGGCATAGGGCAAATCACCCTATTGAAAGCCACTGCAACATAAAAAGGTGAGAAAGATCAAAAAGATGATCTAGGCAACTACACAAGGGTCAGCCTTACTTCCATCCCTGGAACAATGTGAAGTAACCTTCATGAAAACCGTGTAAATCTTGGAAGATGCTTCTGCACATTTCAAAGAGACAAAGGTTATTGGAAGTAGTCAATAAGGATTTTCTAAGGATAAATCATGCCTGGCCAACCATTTGCCTTTAATAATAAAATGAATGGATTTGTGGACAAGAGTAGTAGCTAGTAGGTGTCATTTATCTCAACTTTAGCAAGGTTTTTGACACTGTCTCCCATAATATTCTTGAACCCAAGCCGAGATATTGCAGCATGGATGAGTGGATAATGAATCTGTAAAACAGTTGTTTGGAAGACTGGGCACAGAGGGCCATGATTAATGGGTGGTACTCTGGCTGGAGGCCAGCGACAAGTGCAGTACTGCACAGGTCTGTCCTCTGACTTCTCCTGCTTAACATCACTACCAACAGCAACAGACCACACTCCCATCAAGTTTCCGGATGAGGTGGCAGTGGGGGCACCAGTCGATGTGTTTGAAAGCAGAGCTGTCTCACAGGGGGACCTACACAAAAGGGGAGAAATGGACAAACGGGAGCCTTATCAAATTCAGCAAGGACAAATGCAAAGTCCTTCTCCTTGAAAGGAATAGTCCTACACACTGGGCACTTCCTGGCTGAGGAAAAGCTCTGGAGAAAGGAGCTGCGTGTCCTGATGAAAAGCAAGCAGAACCTGAACTGGACAGAGAAAGACAAGAGCATCCAGGGCTACTCCAGCAGAAGCTGGGAAAACTAGGAAAAATATTATCTCCTTTTAGCCAGCATTCATTATATAACATCTGTGCCTAGCTATGGAGCCCCGGTACAGAAAGGACTGACAAATTTCAGTGAGTTCAGCAGCAGCTGTCAGGGTGGTTTGAGTCTGGAATGGCTGCTCCATGCAGAGACCCTTTCAGGCAGGGTTGGAGGTGGCTTTGAGGACACATCACAGCCACCCCAGGTCCTACAGGGAGATCATCAAGGACATGTAACCAGGCTTTTCATAGTGGTGCATGGTGAAATGGGCCTAAATTGAACAAAGAGGTTTCAGATTGGATAAGGGACGAGCTTTTTCCTCAGGAAAAGAGTCATTGTAACAACTTGCCCAAACAGGCAATCTCCATCCTTGGAGGTTTTGAGGAAAGCCCTGAGAAACCTGTTAGAGCCAACACTGCGATCCGGACTAGAGACCACCTGAGGTCCCTTCCAGAATGAGTGATTCTTGGACTGTGATCTGTGTGCACAGAGGTCCACCAGATAAGAGGGACAAACACTAATTCTCAGAAAACTCCTATTCCCTGCTTCCTTGTACATCAAGTCCTTATTTCACTAATTTCAAACCCTCTAGTTTCTTAAATAAATAGCTGGGGACCTAAAAATGCCATAAATTTTTAGGATGTGGCTCTGATTTACTCATACAGAGAGTGAAATATAGAATATGATCAAGCAATATATATATTTTTATTCAAAATATGTGTAGAAAGTGACTTTAAATAAATGTGTTAAATTTTACATCTTTGGTTACATTTCTTTTAATTTTCAAAATCTTCTTCATTACCAATTTAGTGTTCAGAGTACTAACATTTTTATATTATATTCACCTTAATTTCCAGGAAATTGTACACATCTCCGTGTCAGGAGTAGATATGTCAGCATTCTTTTAGGAGAGTGGATGATTCACTTTAACCCGGTTGACACCCTTCTTTCTCTTTGATTGTCCTGGCAATCTGGAAGTTCAGTTTTCCTTATTGAGCTTCATCCTGTTTCAGCTCTGTTTTTCTGATTTTGTTTCCCTTTGTGCTGCAACACTATAGCTAAACACATTGTATGCAAAACTTACACACTTCATTTATCAAACAAAGATCTCTCTATAGAATTCTCAATAGTATTGAACTCTAAAATAATTTATATGTAAAATACATTTTCTTGGAGACTCCACCAAATTTTCTCTTAAATGATTTTAACATTGTGCATGAGAAGATTCAAATACAAAAGATGAAGTTTTTACTTATTTAAAAATAATTTCAGGACTATATTAATATAAACAGCATTAATTATTTTAATTTAATGTTTCTCCCATGACCTCTTGTAACCTCTGTCTGCAACAGGTAGTTGTCCCCAGAGAATGTCTGTTTAGTGCTCAGTAGAGTTTTGTACTTTTGGACTAACCTTTTGGACCACCTTATTGCAGATAAATGAAGTCTGAATAAACTGATCTTATCATAAATACATTATAAGTAAGTTAAACTAATGCCTAAAGCCTTTTCTGATTCTCTGACTGACTTCAACCTCATTTTCTTTTTCTAAGTTTCAGACTTCTCTAAGCGAATACAATCAGCTGAGTCACTTCTGCTTCCACTCATCAATATATTGATGATCCATGTTTGGAATCAATGCTGTGATATCATTGCTCATTTTTAAATATGGTATATTTCAAATCTTTGAAGCAAACACTCTCCAAGATGAATGCTTGTATTTGTTGGCATGCAATATTTAATGGACTTCATATGACACTTCATTATCATGTCACTTCAAATGACCTGAGCATAATGAGGCTTCTCAATTTTATTTTTTATTTTGGTTGTCGCTATTCTCAAAGCCATACCCAAAATACATATATTTGATCTATATGTATCAATATTGTATATTTCATACATTACCAAATCAAAGATGTAATTTTTCTCCTCTGTTCCTGTATAGACACAGAAAATATTTTGTAGTCTAAGCATGAAAAGCAAATTATGGTATCAGATACCACTCTGTGGTGTCCAAGCAGAAGCACTGCCCCTGCCGTGGTGTTGCCTAGTCCTCTCACATCCTTATCTTCCAGGTGGCACATGCAGACTCTGGTCCCACAGTATGGGATATGAAGTTTCTCATCTCACAGCTGATCTTCCCACACAGGATTTTTAAGACTCTACTTTCTGGAAGCAGAAAGTTTCCTTAAAGAATACCTCACAAACAAAAAACCAACCAAACAAGCAAAAACCCCGCACTAAAGTCCCAGAGTGGCTTATAGAGAAATGCAGTTGTGGTTATAACTGTAATGCATGATTTAAATCTGACAGCTTGCATTTTTGCTGCAGTGTCCCTTAGGGCACCTTATATGATCAAATTTTGTTTTTATTATCAATTGTCTTCCCATCACAAAGATTCATTATCCTTAGTCTTGCACTAATTAATCTTGAAGTTTCCTCATGGTTTTTCTGTTTAGGTTCATTTCACTGGTCCTTGCCATACACTCATTTTTTCCCCCTGGAGAGTCTTGTCCTTTATTTAAGGACAGGCCAAGTAAAGTATGAAGGAAATATGTTTAAGATTCATACTAATTGACAATAAATAGCCCCTGGGACTCATATGCCACAGCTGCCCCCCTATTAGATCACTATTCAGATTATCAAGTTAAAATAATCCTTTCTGAAAACTCCACTGTACTGGGATACAAAGAAAAACATCAGACAGATCCTGAAAGCCTCCAGGGTGAATAATGTCTAGAGTCTGCAGTGAGAAATGGGCCAAATGACAGCAGACTTAGTATTGTCTGTTGATGGACCTAATATTCATTGCTTCTGTATTTTACGGGGAAGTGCAGCTGAATGTTTGCAGCTGGCTGACTGCCAGCTTTAGTTCAGCAGGTCAAGGTGCATAGAGATGTGGAGCTTGCTATCATATCGGCACTCTGTCTCCTGTGTATATTTTCTGAATTATGGGATATTAAAGTCAGGCATGCATGAATGTACAATATAAAGGCTAGAGACCTTAATGAGGGGGAGGGGCTTAGATCAAATATTTTGTCAGGCTAGTCTCCTGAGAGCTGTTTTATGCTGATTTTTGAGCTAAGTGGTTTCAGGCTATGATTTGTGGAAGAGGAATATATGTTAGAAGAAAGTGCTTTGTTCCTTCCGTAGTCTAATTCTTAATATCTCCAGAGAACTTTATATTGCCATTAGGTAACTGGTGTGGAAGATGCTTAAGAAAAGACTCTCTTCTGGTCTTCACATGCTAGGATTCTGGCACATAAACTATATGTGTTCCCACTCAGTTGTAGCTCTCCCCAGGTAACTAGAGCTAAATAACTAAATCTCAATGTAATATCACACTTTTAAATTTTGGTACTGCAACCCCTCAAAGACATTCAAACATTTACTTCCTGATTTTGAATCTGGGCTTTCAGTTATATTATCACTTGTTTTCTCAAAGCACTGGTTTGAGAACAATACATTGGAAATTAGAATATCCATTCCTCACCTTGGAGCTACATTTCTCATCCTGAGCAAATTTTCATACAGGCTTTTAGCTGTTCTATGGTATTTTTTTATCATATCCTACACTTGACTCTTGTTTTAAATATATTATTTCAAAATCATTGAACTTCATGTCTAGGTCCAGACACTTTTAAATTTATCATTAGTGTGTTTGGATGATTCCTGCTTTTCAGATTGGTTGTGGAATGCTCTTCCTAACCACAGTAACCTGCCCATTCAGTCAAAAGATAGAGGTAGAAAGACAATCTAAGTTCTGGCTCTCAAAGAGAACTTCACAAAAGTAGAATCAACTTCTATAATTCGTTCGTCTCATGGATTTTTAACTTAAGTTATAGCTTGTTATTAGTCCTTGTGCTTTTATGCAACACAACCCTGAAGACACATGCAGATGGCTTTTTCCTTTCGCATTTCAAATTTTCAAGCCAAACTCCTCACCAGAGGTAGGCTAGTACTGGGGAAGTAGGTACAGTTGGAGAATATGGAGAGTAGTAAAGTCCAAAAACCATTTCTCTTGGCTAATGTTTATAATGAGATGAATTGCCTGCCTTTTTCTGTCAACCCAACATGCAAAACGCTTGTGTTTTATCACTTGGGTGATACACTAATCACTAATATTGGCTGGTTGTAGCAGCTCTTTTTATGATTTCATTGGTCATGTCTAAACATTATCTGAACTGCTCAAATATATGAGAGGGTAGAAAGCAAAGAAAAAAAAAAAGCATATGAAAAATGGAGGGGAAAACTACAGGGCTTCCTGTATCATAAGTTTTCCTAGTAGATTTTTTTCCCTTCTATCTTGGACAACATACTGACAAGGAAAAAAACAAAACCAAAACTCATCACAAAATTTTCCTACCCCACCAAAAAAAAAAAAAGAAAACAAAAAAGCCCCACCAACCCCAAACCAAAACAGAATTACTGGAAAATAAAACAATACAAGTGAATAGAAGATATTAACCATTAAAAAAATCCCATACAAGTTCCAGAAGGTTTTTTTTTTATTTTTATTCATTTTGCTAGCAATTTTAACATAATTTTCAAATATTTTGCAGTAAAAGAAACTGCTGACTTTCTGTTAAATTGTGTAGGCAATATAAATAAATATGCTTCAGCCTTCTCCAGGATGCCTACCGATGTGAATATTATAAAGTGTGTGTCTTGAGATTTCACTGGGGAATCTTCAGTATTTGACAGCTGCTGATGCTGGATGAATGTGGGAAGCACTGAGGGAGTTCTTAAAATAGTCCTTTCTGTCCTTTAGAATAATTGTTTTCAACTGTATTCTAAGAATTTAATTGGCATCTAAGAATCATAGAATCGTTAAGGTTGGAAAAGATGTCTAAGATCATGGTGTCCAACCTTCGACCAAACACTGCCATGCCAACTGAACCATAGCACTGAATTCCATGTCCAGTCATTTCTTGAACACTTCCAGGGATGGTGACTCCACAACCTCCCTGGGCAGCCTGTTCCAATGCTTAACCACCCTTTCAGTGAAGAAATTCTTACTGATGTCCAGCCTGAGCTTGAGGCCATCTCCTCTTGTCCTATTGCTGGTTGCCTTGGAGAAGAGACCGAACCCCACTGGCTACAGCCTCCTTTCAGGTAATTGTAGAGAGTGACAAGGTACTGCCTGAGCCTCCCTTTCTCCAGACTAAACAACCCCAGCTCCTCACAGGACTTGTGCTCCAGACACTTCCCCAGCTCCATTGCCCTTCTCTGGTCTCATTCCATCACCTCAGTGTCTTTTTTGTAGTGAAGGGCCCAAAACTGAACACAACATACCAGGTGAGGCCTCACCAGTGCCGAGTGCAGGGGGAAGATCGCTGCCCTGGTCCTGCTGTCCTTGAATGCATTAACTTTACCGTTATAAAAACTTCAGAATGAGAAATCTTAGATGTATTAAGCCAGACAGTGTGAAAAAGAGTTGTGTGAGAAAACAGCACTGAGAATACAATCAGAAAGCAACTGTGCTGAGTTAGTGAGGGTGTTAGGTGTGCTAGAGGAAGATTAAAAAGTTGGAGTAATAAGAGTAAATAATGTAATTTCAAAGTGCAAAAGGAGAAATATTTGCCACTTATAATCAGATAAACATAATTTAGATATTTTAATTGCTGATTTTTAGAAATTACTTAGTAAGATAGATTAGTCTTATCTTACTTAGTAAGATATCTTAGTTATCTATATATAAGATATATATCTATATATAAGATATC